>JAJLRB010004669.1:0-136311 GCA_020976825.1 Odocoileus hemionus
TTTAGGGCAGTAACATCAAGAACGAACAAGCTTAACATGGACAAGTTTACAAACATTTGGACCCACCCTCGACCGACTTCTCGTCCTTGAATATATTCATTACATATCGCTTAAAAATTTCAGAAGGAGCACACCATGGCCACAGAACTCCTACCCACCGCACAGTTTACATTTCCCTGCGACAGTATGGCCAACCATATGGCGATGTTAATAGCATAGCCTCTACAGGTATAAGGTTAACGAACCATCAGATCAGAAAAGCAGTCGGAGCCTCACACTTCAATGCCGTGTCAGGATATTAATTGTTGAGACTATCGATGGTACTTCAAATGTGGGTCTCCAGATAACCACAAACTAGAAGTTACACAATACTATGAGCAATGATTTGAATAGTGCTGTGCTGATCCGGTGACCATTGGCCGCCCCTTTTCATCGGACACATAGTTCAAACCCAGGAGTCAGCGCCAGTCTGCGCACTTAGCAGGAAATTGAACGTGCCTGTTCGTGGTTGGGCCACGCAATACTCCCTCTGAAATTGGTGTCCATGATCAAGGGAGGAGCCTTAGAGAGAGACCTCACATGGTCAATCCTGTGATATTTCTCAAGGAAGTCCTACTTGCAAGACAATAATAAAATAAATAAGATTACAAAACGAGACAATTAGCCACTGACGATTAGGGTTTTCTAAATCAAGGCATATTGCCATGTTAATCAGCTATGGAGGTTAGACCTTTGAGACCAACGAAGAATAATTCATACATCTCGTTGCAGAAGGCGGGCATGCATGCTGCTTCCGAGGGCTGTTATTTAGATTCACGCACTCATGAAAAGAGAGTCAAAGGACTAGCTATAAGCTGTTGCCGTCTTGTATGCGTAGAAAGTTCAGGTCGCCATGAACAGAGAGAACCTAGGGAGCCACACACCATTGGCTCTCAACATCCTATGCATCTATCCAGGAGTATGTGGCAATTCCCATGTCTCTTAGATCCTTGACTTGCACCACTGCAGAACTAAAAGAATGCCGCCGACGATCCACTAAAGGAGGCTGGGAACAGAGGTCGACCCAAGATGTATGTTTAAAGAATTGCGGATTGGCGTGCTACAAAAGCTCCTGCAGGCTTTGAGGCATACTGGTGCCCATGTAAGGCCAGGACTCGGTCAGGCACACAGAAAACGGAACAGTATGAACCTTCCGTGGCGTAGTAGACACGGCGCTACGCGCAGAGAGTAGCTATGGAGGTATCCGTGTGCATATCACAGTGGCACACAGCAGACGTTGTTGTTAGGCAAACCAGAGTCGATAGGCAGCATTAGATAACATGTTATTTCGTTATATTCATTGCTATGGGTACATTAAGGGATTTGCAAACTTGGCGCTAAGAATATAGGAGAGCTGAAGACGTGCATAGTCCAGACAGACGTGAAACAGTGTCAGAGGGGTGGGAGGCAGGGAAGTCAGCCCAGGGTGCTGGGCGAGACACAGTGCCGTAGGACCCGACAGAGCAGGCATACAAAAGGGCAGATTGTGAAATGGCCACTGGGGCCCACAGAAGAAGCAGGGTTGGTAGCATGGAGCCCAACGACCACAAGCTCCACCAAGGGAGTTCCTTGGGCTCGATACATTCCAGCGACAGCATTCACTAAGAGTCCATCCACACAGCTCCAAGGAGGAGCCACCATTATGGTGACACTGGCCTCTGAGTGTCACTTGTCAGAGGACCCCTGCAGATTGAATTCCCCTGTGACAGATGGGGCTTGGCTCCAGAGCGCCTGGCCCCACACTGTCTTTCATGGACGCTGCTTTGAGACTGAGTGTCTGGGTGGGGAGGTTGGCATTTTGACCCAAGGCAGCAGAAAGAGGAGGGCTCTGAGGGAGCTAGCTAGGCATGAGTTTGAACCCTGCCTGATGGCACTGTGTGTTAGTGACTTGATCTCCCTGCCTTGCACTGTCCTCACATGTGAAGACAGTGATGTGAGTCTTCAAGGAGAGATGAACAGGAGGTGTCCAGCCCAGAAGGCACTGCAGGGTCTTGCTTCTCCTTGCCTGTAGATTTTATTTAGGAGTTGTTTAGAGGCAGGGGCTGCCTGTGGAAGCTGAGACTGGAGTAGAGGTCATGTTTAGATGCTCTGGCATAGATTAGGTTTATCACAGCAATCAAAGGTGGCTGGGGAGTGTCAGATGTCCCGATCAACTTTTTAGGGACCAGGACATACTGTGAGCTCCCAAGCTACTGGCAGCCAATGGGGACAACCTGGTGTGGAGGTGACCTTGGCTCTATTATGGAGGGAGGGAGGGAAGTCCCTCTGCTCTGGGCCTCAGCTCTTCATTCTGCAATGACCCTTCTGCCTATCACTTTGCTCTGGACTCCAGGCTGCGCTATGGAATGGGTCCTCCTATGTGAATCTGACCTCATGCTTGGGGGAAGGTTCTCAGCGTTCCTCTAGCAACAGATGACCCATCACTCAGTTTGGACTCCAACTACATATCATCCTTTCTTCAGTCAGCAACTGAGGCAGGGAACATACCCTGGCTGAGGTCCTGCTAGTTGGCTTTTTGGACCTTTACAATCAAAGCCAGAATGTTCTCTGTGTGGCTGCTGTGGTGAGCATAGCCCTGGGTCTTGCACAATCCTGCAAATGTGTGCATACACGTACATTCACGTACTCAGACACCTTCACACACATATTCATGCACATGACATACACAGGGCTGGGAACTACATGGGCAGCACAGGGAATGGTCTCGGACAGGACAGAACACATTGAGGACTCCGGTCTTCCCCAGTAGCTCCAGTGTCCTGGGTGGATGGTACATGCTGAGAGTGGGGGCTGATATGGAGGTTTACCTTGATTGATGGTGAGCACAGGGACCCAGCACTTGCTATTGAGCTCTGGGCCCTTCGCCCTTTGATGCTGCCCTACACTGAGCCCCAGGGCCGGAGACACATGTGTACTTGAGCATGGAGCTCCATCTCTTACCTACTGTAAGCATCGCCTCCTCCAGCGACCCATGGGTCTCACTCTTGATGCTGTCCTCAATGCTCTTGTTGGCAATTTTCTCATATTCCTCAAACACTGTGGAGAGAGCCTTCTCTTAGCCGACATGTGCATCTCTGCCTGACATCCCCCAACACCTTACATCAGAGACATACATCAATATCACCCACCCCTGACTGATCCACTTGGTTGCTGGGAAAAGGGGTCCCTGGGGAGTCTACCTCAGGCGCTCGTCAAACCCAACTCCATGTCTTGACAACGGTCGCACAGATACCTGAGTATGTGCAGAATGAAGGAGATAAGACGCCCATGAGGCCCGTCATAGGCCTGACATCGCCGCCACTGCCTCCCCGGATACCGACTCAATCACGTGTGTGTGGCGCTGGCGTGGACACCATAGATAGTGATGAACTTCACATGCGCTCTATAGAGAGCACGGTAGAGGGAACCCCAGCAGAATTCTTGCATCCGCCGCAGCCTGCGGTAGACTGATCCTGGCATTGGGTACACATCATAAGGACTACCTGTGGTAGTTAGCAAGAGTACTTCTCTTGGAGGACCACATAAACGGGAGGGGATAAGGACGAGACCTCCCAGGTAGTTCCACCCTGCCACGGGATCAGCTGCGAATTGTCCACTGGTATGATGTATCTTGTTTGAGGTGGGGGCGTGGCCTGACGTCGATTGAGCCCAGGGATCTGAGGAGAGTTCCCTAGTAGCCCACCCCTTAATGTTCAGAGGAGAGCTGCTGCGGTGAGTAACTGCACACCCTTTGCCCTGGGCATTCATCACCGTGGCATCCGTGGACAGTTATTAGCGCGCGGCACAGCAGGCTGATTTTATAGGAGGACGCTAGCGAGGAGCACACATACGTGGGCACTTGCGAGGGCCCCAGCATTCCACCGGATTTCTGTGGATGCCTTTCTCGACTGGGCCACAGAGCAGGAGGTCTTTCAGGGAGATCCCCACTCAATATCAGCGTTCCCAAGAGTTGCGATGGACTCGCCGACACCGCTCACTGATCCCTCTGAAGAGTCATCAGAGGAATGCTTAAAGGGCACTGGCAAGAGTGCAGAGTCGAGTGTCTTCAGCCAGTAAGAGGAGAGGCATGCCCAACTGTGTACCCAGCCCAGCTCCTTCTTCACACTGCCGCTGGCCTGGGCGGTTCCTAAGGACAGGACTTGGAGAGGATCGGGGCCAGGATGGGCCTAGAAAGGCAAAGCAATCTGAGGAGGCTAGACCTCGATCACTGAGTACAAACATTGCAAGGGCCAGTCCTGGGTCCACGATAAAACCACCCGAAGTCAATCTCTTGTGCATAGCCACTAGGAGAAACAGACTGAGGACCGGCCAAGGACTCTGTTTAGTTAACAAAGGGCTGAGAACTATGGGCAAGGGCATAGACCTGGGGAAGACGGAGAGCCTGGCAATGGGTCAATAGCAGCGTGGAAACTGATAGATAGCCACCTGCTAGGGCCTAGTAAGAGGCATACTCGAGAAGGACTCATGCTAGGGTAAGTAGATGAGAGATGTAAGAAATGCCCATGAGGGGGAGTACAGGAAGTTCACAAGAGAGCAAGAAGTAGGCATCAAGCCTGGCAGGGGCCAGTGGTAGTTCAGAGACGCGTGGGTACCCAGGGCAGGATGATGGGAACCGCTCTACGCTGAGTCGAGGTCTACTATCCAGAGCGGTGCAGGTGTGTCTTGGCGACGAAGATGACGACGAGACAAGCCAACCGAAGAGAAGGCAGGGGCTGTAGAACCCAGAGAGGTGAGGACCAGGCCACCAGTGGTTTGTAACCACTAGCCCGTCAGTTGGAGGCCCTACACGCCAGACCAATACCCGACACAGACACTTCCCAAGATACCGCTCTCAGGGAGTGGGAAGTGGTTGGGTGGATCCCCTCTAGAACAATGGTATCCCGAGGAATCCAGGGCTGTTGATAGACCTGCAGGAGGCCCAGTAACCAGATATCCACTCGCATGGTAGCGCCGCTGGAAACTGCCTTTGATGTACTTATTCCTAGGTTGCGAACCCATAGTCTGACGGGGATCAGGACTCATGAAACTATTAAGACCTTGCTTCTTTCCCTCCTCAGCCCTGTTCCAACATACTTCCTCCTGACATCTAAAGCATTCTAGCAGAGGAGGGAGTTTCTTTGGTACAGACAGGATGCTTGCCCAATAGGCAAGTGATAATCTGAGCCCTAGCAGAGAGGTCTCCCCAACTGCACCATAGGTTGTCGTTCAGAGCAAGGCAACGCAACATGGTGTTAGCTGGCCAGGCTCAAAACACAAGATAATGGGGCCCCAGCTACATGAGGAGACCTGATTAGTCCCCCTTGTATAAAGCTCCATTTCAACATGGGGCTCATCAAAGCCAGAACCCTTCAGACAGACTCACTCACGCAGGCAGACCTATGAGGCAAGAGGGGCAAGTTTGCCTTGCATACCATGGACTCCATGATAGCTATCGTTGGGCATCCACATCCCCCACTGCTGAAATGGGGCCCTGCTCGAGTCCCTGGGACGGTCAGCCTTATGCCCAAGACAGGAATAGGGACCAAGAGCCCCCACACCACCCACTGCTGAAAAATTTTGTGGCCGCAGCACAGCCATACACTCTCGAGGGGCAAGAGTTTTAGTGTCTGCATGGGCCCATTCCCCCATCCAGACCGCAAGCAGCTTTGGCTGAATTTAGGGAGCTGAGCAGCTAAGCATCTGAGCCAATATCTGACCTCACTAATCAGGCATGGGATTTGGCACACACACTAGCCCCCCCTCTTGGGTGCTCAGCACCCATGTGTGGAAAAGCCCAGAAAGAGTCCCTTTTCCAATGTGGCCCTGAAGATAGCCACTTCTTGTCTCTTATTCCCTGCTACGCACTAGCCGTAAAGCTCATGGCCATTTCCAAGCTAGCCTTTAACTCAGGCCCACACAACTATCTCCTCTTGACAGGCCCCCCTTATACCCCCCCCCCCCCCCCTCCTCGTATGCCTTCAATAATCTCCCGCAGCTGGTTCTTGGTCCGAGAGAAGTGCCAGAGATTTCAAATGATGACAATGATGACACCCTCTTTGTTCCTAATGCCCTGTGGATAACAATATCTGCTTACTGGAGAGAACCATTTGCACCCATCTGCTGTGTCCACACCCTTTTTTTGTCAAGAGGCCCTACAAGGAAGAGCCCTAGGAAGAATTAGTCATCGCTCTGCTGGGAGGCCCAGATCCTGCTCGAGGAGGATGTTACTGGACAACGAGGAAACCACCTGCATTTGTCTCCAGTTGGTGGCTGTTATGGGCAAAGTGATGTGGATGGGAAAACTGTGTCTCAGCTTGCCCAGCCTTGCCCTCCAGCTGGCGTAGGTGTTTCCAAAAACAGGTTGCTCGACATCCCTGAGCCTAAGGATCCTCATCAGGACACAGGATTAATAAATCATCCCCAAGGACCTGGGGTGGAGGTGATAGATGTAAATGCCCAGCCCCTCAAGGTCCATGTACACAGTAAATGACCTTTCCATGGAGATGATTATTGTTCCTTGGTCCTGACTCCTGAATCATCTTCAAATGTAAAAGGAGCAATGGGAAGTAAAGGGAAATTGGAGAACCGCAGACCAGGCAATGAGACAGCAGAGGCTGGTTCCTAATTCCCTGCATACCTGGTCTAGTGGTGTCCTGAAAAAGGACTGAATTTTGCTTCTGATTATCAAGACCAGGTGACGCAGGAAGGCCAGTCCCCGATGTGTTTGATGGCAGTCACTGAGTGATAGGAACAGAGTTAGAAGGAGACAAAGATAGGTGATTAAATAGTTAATAGGAAGAATGACCCGACTAGGGATGGTCAGTAGAAGAAAAAAGTTAATGGGAGAAACCCCTGTAAATTAATGATCACTCAGGAAAAGCAGGTTTGCCTTAACCACAAAATCCAAGCAAAGCCTTGCAGTAGCAAAAAAACAACAATGCAACAGAAGCAGGACACATATCCCCCAAACAATAAAACAATGGTGGAATGAGACCCCATATCCTGCCCAGATGAGAGAGCTCAGTAAAGTTAATGATTCCTAGGACATTGCTCTTTCTTCCTGCCTGCAGTAAAAACAAAAATTAAGGAAAAGGAGAGACCTTATATTGAAAAACTGATGATGATTTACCATATTTTAGTGCTATGTTACAGCCTTTTTGCTCACTTCCACTGTTTCATCCATTGACGCCCTTAGTCCCCCCCCCAGATTTGACTATTTAGGGACAAGAAAATCCCCATACCCCATCATGGAGGGAGGAAATGATGATTGAAGTTTGGGAACTTGTCAAGAATGAGGAAGAAGGTGGTCTTCTCTCCTCCCTCCCAAGTTCCTGCCGACTTTTTCCTTTGATTATAAAGCTGTAGCTCACCACTTAGAACTCCTAGACACAGCTTTCTATATCGATATAAATCACTCTTATCTGTCACTTTGCCTGCCTCTCACCAAATTCTTTCACTGCTCTGAGAGAGCAGAAGAACCTATGTTCTATTAAGTCCGAAATGTGTTCCTCTATGGTCTCATGAGCAGCAAGCTGCCAGCTCGCTGAGCCTCTCATTCCAAACAGTGGCTCAAGGAGAGCTTGGAGCTCCCCGTGCCAGGCTTTCTGGGGAAAGCTGAGTCCTGGGCATCAAACATTGTACATCCCCCCCTCGCCCCCCCATTCAGTCCTTGTAAGTGGTTCTGTTCCTGCGACCCCCCACCCCACTTGCTTGTTTACCTTCATGGCAAGAATATCGTATAGCTCCTTGGCTTCGTATCTTGTATGGAGGGTACATGAGGGCTATGATGAGCCTCTCAAAATTAATGCCACTCAGCTCCTCCGACTTCAAGGTCTCAGATGAGAACCTAAGGCAGGAAAGAGGGAATGGTGATATTCTGTGTGCTGCAACCCACTGGAGTGCTGGCAAGGATGGTGGTGGGGCCCGGGGGCTCTGGCTAGATTCCCCAAGTAGGCTCTGCCATGTGCAGGTGCTGGCTGGGCTTTCTTTAGGGCCAACAAACTCAGCCTACTCTGATATCATTATCCATTCCTGTGGAATAGACACCATGGTGTACCTGCTTTATACCATTGCTTAGGGGGATTGGCAGAGAGATGTCAAGAGCCCGTTTTCCCAGTGCAGTGTAGGGACACACCATAAAGAATCCCGAAATACAAGTTTGTCATTACTCCTCCATTGAGTCCCTGTCATTTTAGCCCGTAGACACTCAACGAATGAGATGAAATGAATTAAAGAATCTATTTTATGCATGTCTCCTTCTAAGGGGCCACTTGTGATTGCAAGAAAAAACCCACAAGGCCACAAGCACAAAGCTGACCTTCTCGACAACAGCTAAAGCGTGACCAAGGGCCTTTTCGCCAGATCTAGATTTCAAATCCAGGACCTTGTTGTCTTACAGGCTCTGGAGACTTGGACGACATCATCTACCTCTCAGAACATCAGTCTCCTCTAGGGACATCAAATGCAGAGAATAATGCATAGTTTGTGAAGGTTAAGAGAGAGAAATTATTTTTATTTAGAAGAGCATATTGGTTTCTTATATGCAGGTGTTTGGGTTTTTCAGTTTGGGCCACTACGTCTTTCCTGGAGTTAAATGTCCACATATTGATGTGTGCTGAAAGAGGAAGGCTTCCAGCTACACGACATCTGCTTGCATTTTATTTACTCGCTTTAGACCTGGCGCTACCAGATTTACGTCTGGCCAGGTCTGTCCTTTGAGGTCCGCAGTGGGGAGAGAGAGGGACAAAGACCAGACTGTAGTGCTCCCTTGCCCTAGGAAGTGATTCCCCATGGGAAGGCAAGAGGGAATCGTACAGGATGAATGGAGGCAGCTTGCGGGAATCAATTGTGAGGAGAAGGCAGCCCTGGATGGCACAACGGCACAAGGCCGAGTAGCTGCCCTGCCATCCGGACTGGCATGTGGGAGTAGAAAAGGGCCTTCCAGGCTCAGGAAACTGGACAATGAAAAGTGTAGAGGCAGGGAACCGCAAAATAGCTCAGGGTGGGACCGCCTAGAGCAGATGTAAAGGAGCAAGAGAGAGAGGTTGGGAAAGCATGAGGGTGGGGGGCCAGAAGGCTGGACCTCAAGCCAGGGCTGTGGGGGAGCCATCTGTACGTAAGTTTTCTAGATTCTACGGTAAAAAACACAGGATGATGAGGTCGAAACCTGATTTGTCAGACGATAAAATGAACACCATATTTTTAGCATATTGTTCTCCTAACTGCCCGTACTCTCACCAGTGAGCTGGGCTCTAGACACAGCCAGAACTCATCCATACATAGGTAGCTCTGTGCCTTCCAGGCTGTCTCTAGGCAGGATCAGCAGTCCTCCACAGCCCACTACCTGAGCACAGCTGCCGGGACCGCCTTACCGCTTAAATTGCACACGCTTGAAGAGAACAAATTGACCGAGAAGCCTTGAAGGTAGGAAACTGGCGATCTGCTGGCCGGGCTGGAGGCGTTGCTCCTCTTTTCGTGAGCACGTCAATGATTTGGCCTTCTTTACTGCTCGTCTGGTCCCTGCAGGGCGTGCAGGGCCATGGCATGAGCACCCCCAATTTCCCCCAGGGGCTGATTGAGGGCTGGGGAAGGAGGGAGGGCAGCTGCATGGTGGCCAACAGTGGGGAGCACCAACTGGAAAGCTCCCAAAGACTGATCCTGATTTTCCTATGGCATGGAGTGGACAAAAGACAGACGGAAAAACATTAACCTGTCCACCGAACCTGACCCACACAATGTGGGTGCAAGCCCAGGCTCAGCCCGAGGAGAGGAGAGAAGGCCCACCCCCCCTGATGGTACTCTGAGGCCCCTTTGACTGTTGGGACATCTGATTCTGCTCTGTGGACATCGCCCAGGGGCCTTTGGAAAACTCACTTCCCACCCTGTACCAGAGGTCCCCCTATGGCGCTGGTGACTAGTGGGTGCTGCGACGGTGGGACAGCAGGATCCAGAAAAACCAGATCCTGATTCCTATAAGGCCCGGTGGTGGATGGGTGGACAGGAAGCTTCACCTCTCCAAGCCACTTGCATTTTTCTTTGGGAAATGGAGGATAAAATAAAGAGGGTTCACAGGAAGCAGAGGACAGAAAATTCGTCTCAGTTTAGCTTTGTCTGGGAATGGCAGTTTTTGTTTTTAATGGTCTTGCCATCAGTTCACCAGATGGAGCCAGTGAAAAGGGTAAATCCATGCCTAGGTTCGGTGACAACATTGAGGGCTAGTCTGGGCTTAGGTTATTCCTAATCCGCCAGCCTGGTCTCACCTGGCCAGCCATCAGGAAAAAAGACACTGCGGAGTGGCAGGATGAATTTAGAAGTCTACGTCCGGTCCCATGGCCAGCCTAAGCCGTTGGTGGGTTGGGATAATAACATGCAGAGTTCTGCATGGCTGGAGCCCCCTGGGACTAGATCAGGGCCCCCCACAATTCCCAATATTGTCCCCATCTGAAATTTCACAGTGACACACAGGGCCCAGATTTCTTAGGGGCTCATTCTCTTCAAGTGTGAAAGCTCAGGCTGTCAGCGAGTGGAGAGGAGTTCCCTGCACAAGGACGTGCAGTAACACAAGTGCAAAAGTTGCGCCAACTCCCTGCTTCCCACCCCCATTAGAGAAAGCCACCATTACTCACAAAGCCGCCCCGACCCACCTCCAGGATAACTTCGGGCTTTTCTGTGTAGACCTGTGCCTGGGGAAAGAATGGGGATTTTGGGATGTGGGCCCTGTTATGTGTGGTTCTCTGTAGGGCTTTTGCCAGTAGGATGATGGGGAGGACCCTGACTCCCAAGGTTACAAGATGTGAGACAGAGCAGAGGGTCTTTCTTTGAGCAGAAGCAGGCATCTGGGCAGGTATTCCACAGCATGGCTAGCAGAAAGCTCACTGAAGTGTTTTTGCTGTGGCCTTATCAAACACTGGCCATACGTAAGCACCAATCCCCTTCATGGCTTTGTAATGAGGGTCTCTCTGCTTCAGGAATCCTCTGCGAGATGAAGTGGGGTGCCTGTTGCCTCCTTCACTGAGCGACGCCGCCCGCTCTTCTTGTTTTCAACTCCTGGCAATGAGAATCCAAGGCCTTTTCTCAGAGCAGAAGTGGGGTATAGCGAAAGCAGTGGCACCTTTCAGCTGCCTCAGCGGGTGCAGTGCGTCCTAGGCACCAGCTCCGGACCCCTGTCCCCGACCAGCGGACTGAGCCTCCATCCATCCTGGGTTGCCATGCCTGTCCTCTACCGGGGGTGAGTTGGAGGCATGCATGCTTCTATGGATATGCTAGTTTCTGTGGCAGATTGTGTCCAGAAGCGACTAGGGGCACCTTTTGTCTACTATTGGCATCAAGTTGCCATAAAAAAACGGCCCCTCACTATGTCAGAGGTTGTTTTTTGCAGAGGCCTCACTGCTCAGCCTGGCTTACGCGCCCTCCTCGGTCAAGGGGAAGGCCTAAGGAAGGAGGGCCTCTCAGGCTGGAAGGAGGGCCTTCTGAGGCTTATGTGGATCCTGGGTGTAGTGTGCCACCTCTACGAGAAAGTGTCCCGTAGGTTCTCAGCCCTAAGGCATGCCGAGGTCCTGGGGAGAGTGGGCGCTTGGAGGCTAAGTGACAGTGTATAGGGGAAAGATTCTTCGCATGTTTGGCTGGCAGCTGTGGCCAGCGAGTTTCCCGGACCACACCGAGCTGAATTGTGGGACAGCCCAAGAAGAGGTTCCCTTGCTGAGGACTGGACGCCAATGCCCTTCAGCTCTCCCTGTGGCTAGTTGCTCCATGTGGGAACCATGGGGAGCCACCAATCCCTTCAACACACCCTAAGTCCCCACAACCATTTTCCTCTCTAGCTCTGGGTCCTTAGATCCTTAGTTAGACATTTTTGTTTTTTCCTCCTTACTTTTGCACCTTCCTGGGTTTTATGTGATGATCAATGACTTTAAAAGAAAATAAAAATAAAAAAACAAAAAAATTTGGAGGGATAAGAGTTTAGGGTTAGGGAGCTTGCCCTGAAAAAAGAATCACAGGTTTTGGGGGGGGGCCATGCTAAAAACCCCCAATCTTCGGAGTCCCTTTGGTTTTTAACCCCCTGGGCGGTTGGGTGCCATGGTACAAAAAAGGGAAAACCCCCAATTTCTTTTGGGAATCCCTTTTTGGGGGGGCCCAAATACCGGGGAAATTTGGGTTCCTTTTCCGGGGGGGGGGAATTTGGGTGAAGGGAAAGGGAAAACCTGGGGGGAAAGGGGGGGAATTTTTCCCTTTTGGAGCTTTTGGGGGGCCCCCTTGTTCCCCCAAAAACCCAAATTTTTTCAGGTTGGGCCCAGGCCACTAAAGCCCCCCCCTCCCTTTGGGGGCCCGGGGTTTCCGCCCCCAGGCTTGCCCCCAAGGGAACCCCACTGTGGGCGGGCCAGTTGGTAACCCCCAGGTTTAAAAAGCCAAAACTAAAAAAGGGAAAAAAATTTTTTTGGAAAAAGGAAACCCTCTCAAAATTTTTCCCAAGGGAAAAAACCAAGGCAATTTAAAAAATTTTTTGGGGGGAAAAAGATTCAAAAATAAATGCAGGGAAAAATTCCAGATTGGGCCCTTGGGAACCAGGAAAAGTTTTGAAAAATTCCCCCCTCTTTTGGAGAATGGGGCTTTAAGGTTGAGAAGGGCGGGGGGCCCATTTTTGGGCCCCTTAAAATTGGGTTTTCCAATTAAAAAGGCTTTTGGGAGGGGGAGAAGAAAGGCAGAAAAAAATGATTTTCCTTGAAAAAAATTTTTAACCAAAGGGGTCCAGGGCCCTGACCCCTTTTTTTTCCTTTTCGGGCCTTTGGGGCTCCGGTTTTTTCTCTAAATTTTCCGGGGCCCCAGTGTTCCCCCCTTTAAGTTTGGGGGGGTTTTGGGGGGAGTTGGGCAAAAAAGGGAATAGGGGTTGGGAAAATGGGGGAAAGATTTTAAGGGGGGGAAAAGGGGGGGTGGACCCCTTCAAATTTTTGGAAAAAAATTTTGGGTCCCCCAATCAGGCCCCCATGGTTAAAGGGGGCCCCCCCTTCCCCAAAACCCTAAACCCTCTTTCCCACCCAAAAAACCCCGGGTTCCCCCTTATTTTGCCCCTTTTAGTGTTTTCCCACTTACCCAATCATTCCCATTTCCCCTCCATACCCAAATAAGGGTACCAATCCATCTTTCCCTCCCTTCCTTTTTCTCCGGCCCCTTTTGGGGGGTTTCCCCCTCCTTTGGGGCCTGTTTTTTCCTGAAAAGCAGGGGGGAAAAGGGTTTTTCCCTATTGGTTTCCCCAAAAGTTATTTCTTTTGGCAAGTTAAAAGTCTTTCTTTTTTTGTTTGGGGTTATTTCGGGTTTTCCAGTGCCCAATTTTTTTTCTTCTTTTTTTTTAGCAAATTTTCCAAGTTTCCCCCCGGGGGAAGTTTTATTAGAAGTTAAATTTTTTGTCCCTTTGGGGTCCAGGGAGCCTGTGGTGGCCCAAGGTTCCCTTTTTTGGGTCCACCCAAAGACCACCAAACCCCTGTTTGTTGTCCAACACCCTTGTTCTTTTAATGTTTGTTCGGCCTTTCACCACCTTTGTGTTTTAAGGCCCCTTTTTTTTAAATGCTTTGCTCTTCGGGGAGTTTTGGGGCAGTTGCTTGGGTTGGTTTTTGGAAGGCCCCTTTTGGAAAAGGGGCTGGGGAATTGGCCCAATGTATTCCGGGTAGGAAAGGTTTGGTGCAAATTTAACCCCAGCCTACTGGGGAAGCCCTAGGGTTTATGGCCCCCCCCCACACCCCCCGGGGGGTAAAATGACCTAAATTTTTGGGGAAATTTTTGGAAAAGGGCCCCCCAAAACTCTTCCCTGAAAGGAAAACCGGGCCAAGAAGCCAGGGTTGTTTTGGGTTTGGGGGGTCATTAACCAGGGCTGGGTTTTGGGGGAAAGGGGGGGCTTTCCTTCTTGCCTCTTGGGCGGGACTCCCTTGGACCAGGGGCCCAAACCAGGCCACTTCCCTTTTTCACCAGGGAATTTTCCTGGGGGGGTTTTGGGGGGCCCCAAAACCAGTTTTTTTAAATAGATTTCAACCCTTTTTCCCCTTTCCCCCCCAATTTAAAATTTTTTCCCCTCACCTTTTCCAAAAGGTTTTTTGGTTAATTGGAATTTCCCCAGACAATTCCCAAGAAATCAGCCCCGGGTTTTTTTTTGGGGGGGTTGGACCCCCGGGTTTCCAAAGGACCCCCCAACCCCCCACCAGTGGAAAATCTTCTAGGCCCCTTTTCCGGGGTTGTCCAATTCCAATCCAATACAAAAAACCATTTTACAAAAGGGGGATTTTCAAAAATGGTTGGGATCTCCTTTTTAAATTTGGGCTTTTCTGGGTTGGGGGTTCCACAATTTTTTTAAAGGAAAACAAAAAGGCGGGGGGGAAACCTTGAGGGCCCCGAAAAAAGTCTTCCCCATTTTTCCATTTTTTCAGGTTTTTCCCTAAAGTGTTTTCCAATTCGGGCCCAAGTTTTTTAAGGGTTTTTAAGGCTTTTTCTGCCCCCATCATTTTAATAAGCTCAGCCTTTTCCATTTGGGGGGTCTCCTGTATGGGGGATGCCCTTGGCTTGTTGGGTTTTTTCCCAAACCCCCACTGGTTTTGAAGCTCTGTTTTTTCGGGGGTGCTTCAGATTCCCCAACCCCCCTTTCCCCAATTGGGCCTTTGAAGGGCCTTCGGGTCTCCTTTTTCCCTTCTTTAACCTTAAATCTTTTTCTAAGGATAGGGAAAATTTTTTTTTCGGTTTTTGGGGCCCAATTTTTGGGGATTTACAAAAGAAAGGCCGGGGCAAAAAGAAGAAATTTTTTCGGAAATTCGTTTTCTTTTCCCCAGGGAAAATTTGGCCCGGTTTCCCTCGACTTTTCCTGCCCCCTTTTCCCAAGGGAAAATTTTTATTTACCCCGGGGCCCCTTTAAAATTTTGGGAAAACCCCCAGAATGGAATTGGGCTTTGGGGGTTGAGTATTTTTTGGTTTCCCTTTTTTGGGAAAAGGGTTAAAATTATTTTTAACCTTCCCAGGTGAATTTTGGGGCCCAATTGGGACTGATTTTTAAAGGTTTCCCCCCGGGGGCCGAAAAGTCAACCCTACTTCCCATTTTGGTTCCCTTTGTCCCCCCTTTGCCCGGCCTAGGTTTGGCTGAATTTTAGGCCGGGGAAATTCCATTTGTAAAATTTCGGCTTCTTAAAAATTTTTTGGTAGCCGGTTTTCCCCAAAATTTTTAAAAAACCGGGCCTGGGGGGGGGCCAAAACCCTTTTTTCCTTTTTTGTGCTACTTTGGGGTTTGAAATTTTCCCATTTTTTAATTTTTTTAAAGGCCCCCATTTCCCTTTTTCCCAATTCCATTTTTTTCCCTCAGGGGTTTTTGGGGGGATGAATTAAAGGAAGGTTGTACAGGCAAACCCCTACCCCTTCAGATGGGGATTCCCTTTCCTTTTTTCCTTTTCCTTTTGTTTTTCTTTTTTCCAGCATTTGGGAACTTCCTGAAAAACCTTTTGGAATTTTGCTTTCCCCTTTTGGGGGGAGGATTGTGTTGAAAAGGGGCAAAATTGTCTATTTTTCCCTCTACCATCTTTTCCTTTTAAAACATTTTCATTTCCCGTTTAAACGAAAAAACCTTTGGGGCCCAATTTTTTCCCGGGGCCTTCCCTATTTTTTTTTTTGGGAAAATTAAGGATTTCTCCAACCACAACTTTTTCTTTCCAGGAATGGTTTCCCCTTTTTATTTCATAAAGGGTAACAATCTTTTGGGGAGACCAAGCCATTTGGCCTGCCCTTGGGGGGGTTTTTAAGGCCCCGGGCCCTTTACCTGGCTTTGGAAAATTTCCCTTTTTAAACTCCCTAAAAAACCATGACCGGTTCTTTTTTTAAAACGCTTCCCCCTTTAAAAGGCCTTTTTTTTGGGTTTACAATTTTTTGTTCCTCAAAAAAAGGAAACCCATTTTTCCTTGGGGTTCTCTCGGGGGTTTTGTAATTTTAACCCAAACGAAAAAAGGGGACCCAGTTTTAAACCAATGGATTTTGGCCCCCGAAACCTTGACCTCTCCTTTTTTAGGGTTTTTTGCCCCGGGTTTTTTAAAGGTCTTTTTGGGGTTTTCCCCCTTCTCTCCTTTTATTTTTTTCCCTAAAACCCCATAATGGGGGGAGTTAACCCCTTGTTTTCCCTTTTCCCCTTTTACCGTTAAAGGGCCTCCCAGGCCACCCAATTTGCCTGAATTGGACTTTTTCCAAAACCCCGGTAAAAACCACCCTTTTTTTTCTTTGCTTGCCCCTTTTTTTGGACTACCCCAAGGGGTTTTCCCCCGGGGCCTGGGGGGTCCCCCTGATTCCCCTTTTTTCCCCAGGGGAGGGAAGAACACGGGTTTTCCACCCCCCCAAAACCCAAAGAAAACTTTTTTGCCCCTCACCCAGGGCCAAATTCAGAGGGGGCAAGGGGGGGAAGGGAAAATTTGGGGGTTTTTTTGGGGTTGGGGTTTCCCCACGGACCCCCCAGGAAAGGGTTAAATTTTTTGGGAACCCCTGGGGGGGGAATTTGGGGGGGAATTGGGGCTTTCGAAATTTGGGGCCCAGCCCAAAAATTTTTAAAAATTTTCCTTTATTGTTGGGGAAATTTGTTTCCCTTTTGGTTTTTCCGAGGAAAATTCGCTTCCCAAATTTTGGGAAAACCACACAAAATCGGTTTATTCCCTTGGCCTAAAAAAAAAAAAGGGGCCTTTTTTGTGGATCCCCAATTTAACTGGGGGAAAAAACTTTTTTCAAAATTCAAAAGGGAAATAATTTCCTCATTTGGGGGTTTTGGGGCAAAGGTACCCCCTTTTAATCCACCCCAGGGTAAACCTCTGCTCTAAACCCCTTTGCCCCCCAAGAAGGGAGGTGCCCCCAAAGGAGAATTAAAAAAGGAAAACTCCCGGGTTGGGGACAAATTTTTTAAATCCACTTTTTGGGGGTTTAGGGGGTTTTTAATCCAAGGCCCCTTTTGAGGGGGTTTTGTTTTGGGTTTTGGGGTTTGGGTTTTTTTTTTTGGGGGAGGAAACCTTTCCCGGAAGGTGTTTTTCCTTTCTTTGGAAAGTTTTCTTTTTGGGGGCCCCATTACCCAGGGGGGGGCCTAAAAATTTTCCACCCATTTCCCCTCCTTTCAGGGAAAAGAATTGTTGCCTTTTTTGGACTACTCAGTCCCCCTTTTCCCACCCTTGGGGAGGTTTCCCAGGGCCTTCCGGGGATCAAAACTGCTCCTTTAAAAAAACCCAGAGGAAAAGGGCCCACTTTTTTTGGGGCCCATTTTTGGGAAAATCTTAAGGTGTTATAAAAAAGGTTCATTCCCCGACAAAGGGGGAAAGAATGGAAAATTTTATTGGGACCCCCTTTTGAAGATGTCCAGGGGGGAAAAGTCCGAAGGTTCTGCCCATTGGGAACCCAAGGGGGGACAGGGAAAAGGGTTTTTGGGGGCTGTTTAAAGGTATTCATTTTCACAATCCCAGGAAAAGTGGGGAAAATTTAAAAAGGGGTAAAGAAGGGGGGGTTTTGGGGGTTTTAAAAGGGGTTGTTTGGTGGTGTTAGGGGAACGTTGGGGCCAATTTCCCTTGGTTGTGTTTGTTTTGTGGGGGGGGAGGGGCCAGGAAACCGGGGTTTCAATAAAAAGGGGGGGATTGGGGGGTGCAGAGGCCCAAAGGGGGAAGAGAAAAATTTTAAGGTTTATATTTTTGTAAAACAGAATTTAATTTCGGGGGGTTTAAAGGAAAAATGGACCCTTCTTATTTGTTTTCCTGAATTTGGTTTTCCCAGGGTTGGGGGTTTCTAAAATTAAATAACCGAGTCCCCCGGGGGGGTGTTCCCTTTGGGGGGGGGTAGGGTGGGGTGGGGGGGAAAGTTGGGCCCCCGTTTACCAGGGGAATTTGGGGAAAAACGGGGTTGGGCAAGGGGGGGGTTGCCCAGGTCGGGGGTAGATTTTGGGGGTTTTTTCACACAGGGCTGCAATCCATTGGGGAAAAGGGAAGGTTGGGTCCCCCCGGGGATGTGGGTTAGGGGCCCAGGGGCCCCCAAACCCTGCCCCCTTTTTTAAACCCGGGTTTTTAAAAAATTCTGCCCTTCCCGGGAGGTTTCCGGGCCTCACCTTAAAATTTTAAAGAGGGCCGTTAACTCAAATGAGGGGGGTTCCGGGGAAAAAACTGGGAAATTTTTTCCGGGGGATCTAAAACAGTTTTGAAAATGATTTTAAAAGGGTATAAAAAAATTGGTAACCCTGGCCCACCCCGGAAAGAAATCCAAAGCCTTAAGACACCAAAAAGGACGGCCCAAAAAACCTTTGGTAAAGGGAGGGAAGCCCCGGGGGCAGGAACCCGGGCCTTTCTTGGAAGGGGCCTGGTTTACCAGGGGCGCGGGAGTTCCCAAAGGGGGGACCTCCCCCTTTTTTTATGGGCTTGCCCAAATTAACATTTTGTGCCTTTCTAGGCTTTTTGGCCCCGATTTCCACTTTTTTTAAGTTTAAAACCTAAAATTTTTCTTTTTTAAGCCTGGGTTTTTATTAGGGGTGCCAAAAAATAAAAAATTCTTTTTTTAACTGCCCCTGCAAAAAACTTTTTTTAAAAAAGGGAACCCCCTTCCTCCTGGGCCTCGTTTCTTTCAAAATTTCATGTCCTTTAAAAGGGGATCGGGCTTGGCCTTTTTTTTCCCCTTTAATTTTTTTTTTTTTAAAGGAAAACAAAGCCCAAAATTTCCCCAAAATTTTTTTGGGCCCCCTTTTGGAAAAATACCCCAAACCGGGGTTTAACCTGCCCCTGCTTTTGGGCACCGGAATTTAACAGGGGGTTTTTTTCCAAAATGCCCCTGTTCGTTTTTCCACAAAAAAATTTTTTTGGGGTTTTTTTTTCCCCAATGAAAGCACCAGGAAAATTAAAAAGCCTGGCTAGCAATGTGAAAAGGAAAAAAAACCACACAGAGGAGGCATGACACTGAGTGGACATGGGGCGCAGATGGCCCAGCCCCAAGCACAGGGGGACCCCCGGGCCCAGCCCTAGAAAAAACGGGGTTTCCTTTCCAAAAATCCGGCCCTCCTATGTCTCCCTTTCCGGGCCCACCCTGGATTTCTGCTGCTTAGAAGAGATGAGGGGGGCCGCGGGTTAAACCCAAAGGCTTTGCCAGGTAGGGCGGGCCCCCTCACGGGGGGTTTGGGGCCGTTTTTAATTGTGTTTGGGGGAGGGGTTGCGGCTGCCTGGTCGGGTTGGCGGGGTCCCGTTTCCCCAGAGCTAAAGGGGTTTTGGTTTCCAAAATTTTGGGGCCCATCTGAGTCTACGGGGGTTTTGCTTTACAGGGAAACCCAAGGGAGGAAATTCAGAAATTGTGAAATTTTTGGGATTTTTTATGGGGGCCCAGTGTTGGGCCTTTTGTTTAATGCAGGGGTTAGGGTTTTTAATCCTTGGAAATGGAACTTTTTTTACCCATGCCATGTGGTATGGCCAAAAAAAATTTAAATTTAAATAAAAACCTTTTAAAAAAGAGAAAGTGTGCATTTTTTTGTCCTAGTCTAAAAAAGGGGAAGCATTCCCCAGTTTTTTCTGGGGTTTGGGTCTCAGCTTGAGAGCCTAAATTTTTGGGGCCACTTTTCAAAAAAACACCCTGCTTTGCCCCAGGACTCGGGCCCGGGGGAGGGGCCCCGGGGGGCAAGGGGTGCCCCCCCAAAAGGTCAGGTTAGTTTGGGGTTTGGGGCACCCCCTTTTTCTTTTTCTCTAGGGTGGGGCGCCCCTTTGGTTGGGCAAAAACCAAAAAGCCCGATGAGTTGAATGGGGAAGGTAGGGGGACAGAGAGGGCCCGGGGGGAGATCCCAAAGGAAACTCCCGTTTCCTGTACCTTTAATTAAACCCTGCACGAAAAAAGTGTGGCCAGGGTTGGTGGGTGGGGTGGAAAGGGTGGGGCTCATGCTCCCCCCAAAGAAAATCCCCTGTTTAAAATGATCCAAAGTTATGGCACCCCTTCTTCAGTTCGGGGTGAGGCAGAGTGAGGGGCTAAAAATTTGAGAAGGTTCTAAACCCTTTTCCGGTAATAAACAGAATGCTGATTTCAGCCAGGGTCCCCCTGGGCTTTTTATTAAATTACAATTTAACATTTTTGTTTTACAGTCACAGAGTCTCAGAGAGGGATGTATTTTATTACAGTTGTAAAACAAAAAAATAGATTTAATATGGGAAAAACACAGACCCAGTTTCAAAAATGTGTCTGTGCCCACTTGGGCCAGGAAAAATGCTTCAAAAATTTACAAACAACCCAAAAAATTTTCCCATTATGGAAGAGAAAATCTTCTTAAGGATTTTGCATTTTTTTAAAATCTCCTTCGGGCCAAATTTAAAAAAAATTTTCACGATTTGGGTTTGTGATTTAATTTTCTTTTTTTGAAAACGGGGAAAAATTTTTGGTGTTTTTAAATTACCCCCTTTAAATTTAAATTAAATAAGTTTAAAAACAAAAAACCTGACAAAATTTTTTACATAGCTTCATATTGTTTTTTCAACAAAGGCAAAAATATAACAGTTGGGTGGGAGTGGGGGTTGGGAAAGTATTTAACCCCAAATCAATACGGATTAGAAAACAATTAAAATTTTTTGGTACCTCTAGGGTACTCCTCCTGAATTTGCCCCCGACTCCTGGGGGCTGTGTCAGGGCCCTGGAACTTCATGCAGACCCCCCTGGGAGGGGGGAGGTTGGGGGAATGCAAAAAAACTTTCTTTTTGGGAGCAAAGCTACTTTTTGCTTGCAGATGGTGAATAGGGGAGTTAAATTTTCTCTGGAAAAATTTTGGAGAAACTTCACACTAAAACCCCTTTTTAAAAAATTTTCCCCTGGGTCTGGGTTTTCCCTTGTAGCTCAGCTGATAAAGAATCTGCCTGCGCTGGGGGGAAAAATGGGTTTTTGATCTCGGGGTTTGGGAAAGTTCCCGGGGAAAAGGGAACGGTTACCCACTCCAGAATTCTGGCATGGAAAATTTCCCATGGATATTTTAGGCCAGGTAGGTCAAAAAAGAGTTGGATACAACTGAGTAAATTTAAATTATTCGAGACCTCTGATTTGGGGGAAAAGGGATGAGGGGGGGGATGGCATCCCCGGCTCGTTTGGCATGATTTTGAGAATGCCCCGGGGGGGCTTTGGGGGAAATGGACGGGGAAGGGCCTGGAAATCCCGAAAGCCCTTTGGGGTCAAAAGGTGGGGACATGGCTGGAGACTAAAAAGGGAAATGAATGAGAGCCCTTTTGGGCTAAAAAAAAAGGGAAAAGGGGTGCATTTCCCAGGGGGTAAAAACGGTGGGAGGGCCTCTCTCTTTTGAGACATGTTTGGGGAACATAAGAAACCCCCCAAAAAGGGAAAACCCAGGGCATAGAGTGAAGAAGTTGAGAATTCAAGAAATTTTTCTTCTGTGCGGGGAATTAGGAAATAAAGGCCACAGGATGGTATCCTTTTTTAAAATTCCTTTTTGGGTTTTTGTTAAAGGCAAAATTTTGGGAATAAAAACCCCATCCAAAAAATTGGTGATAGATGATCGGTTTTTGGGGGAAACGGGGAAATCATCATGTTACATCCACGGGGGAATCAGGGGGCTTTGTTTTTTGCGGCCCAATTTATTTTTTCTTTCTTTCGGGAAAGCGTGCTCCCAGGTAAACTCCGATTAGCAACAGATTCCCCCGCATTTTAAGAAAACCCAAAGACTAAATTTTTATATGTCTAATTCAGCAAGCAAAGGGCTTTAATAATTTTGGGGTTTTGGTCCCTTTAGGTTTGGGGCCCATGGGGGCTGGGAAAAAAATTTGGCCCCTTTTGGGAGGCCGGGGTGGTTTGGGGTTTAGGATAAAAGGGCTGCATTATGGAGGGGGGCCCGGGGAGCAAATGGGTGGGGAGGTTTTGGTCCCTTTAAACAGCAGTTTTTGGGGGTTTTTAAAGCCCCCCCGGTGGGTGAGGGGCAGCCCTTAGGGTTTGCAATCCCAATGGCGAAAACAGTGGGGCCTTTAGGGCAAAATTGACGCATTTTTCCCGCAGGGGGACAAAAAGGAGAGAAGATAAATACCCACCCACTGGAATTGGGAGCAAAAAACTGCGGGTCTCCCTGGGGCGCCAAGTTTTTTTTCCGGGCCAAGTAACCCTTCCCCTGCGGGCCCAAAGGCCCCCGGATTCCCCTGTGGGGCCTGTCGGGGCCCTGTTTTCCCCCCTTTGGGGCCCCTTTGTTTTTTACAGCTTCAGGCTTGGGTGGGCTGCCATTAAATTGTAAAAGTTACCTTGAGCCCCTGGGGAGGCCCAGCCTTGGGACATCAAGTTTTCCGTGTTCCAGGTTTCACTCTCCCTGCTTTTTCTGCTTGGGGGTTGTCCCCCCGGGCCCCTCTCCTTTTCCCCATTTTCCGACAAACAAATCCTCTGAGATGCCTCTTTTTTCCCCCTTAAAAGCCATTTCGGGGAGTGCCGGGAGGCACTGTGGTGGTTCCCTTTCTCCAACCCCCCACCCAACAGCAGGATTTGACCCTTCCTCCCCCAGGATTGCACCCCAAATTCCGAAAAAAAACTGTTCTTTACTCGGGGTAAATTTTAAAACCCTTTTAAAATTGTTTTGGGAAAAAATTTCTCAAAAGATTTCATTCCCAATTTTCACTAAAGCAGCTTAAACCCCGTACATTCTTTGGGGAAAAGCGGGTTTTGTGGTCTGGGTTTTTTGGGCATTTTCAAGTTTCTTTCATAGTAAAAAGATTTAAAGTTTGTGGTTTTGTACATTAAGGAAAGTACACTTTGTCAACAATGTGTGGGTATTTTTCTTTTATTGCTACTCTAAAAGGATTGGTATTTTTTTCTTTATTTCTAACCCTTATGCTGTCTTTTACTTAGAAATGAAACGATAATTCCAGCCCTAGTATCTTTACCCGTGGGACCCCTTTTAAATTTCTCAAACCCAAGAGGGCGGGGCACCTAAATTTGGGGCCCTGGCCCCGCCCCCCCACCCAAAGCCTTCAGGGGAAAGTGCAGTGGGGGGGTGTTTTTTTGGGGTTGAGGGGGGAGGTGTGGGGGGGCCAAAGATAGTGGTGGGGGCCCCGGGCCCATGGCCAGGCACCCGAGTTTTTGTTTGTTTCTTTAAGGGGGTGGGGAGGGGGACGGGGGGTGCGGGGACTTCCTTTCCTCTGGTTTTTATTAATGAAGATGTCTAACCCGGGGGTGACCTTTATTCCTATATTAACTCAGCCACTCCACAATGAAGGAATTGTTTTTAAAATGTTTGGAAAATTGGTTGTTTAAAGCAAAATCTCCAGGGGCTTTGGCGTTTTGGGGGGCCCCATTTCTAGTTTTCCCCGTTTTTTAAAGGGGGAAGTGTGTGTGTGGCACGTGTGTGTGTGTGAGAGGGGTCTTTTGGGTCTTGTGTGGGTGATGCCCCTTTTGCATGGGTGTGTGGTGTTTTGGAGGTTGCGTGTGTGGGGAGGGGAGGGAGTTGGGGAGGGGATAAAGGTTTGTTGAGATGGGGAAGCAGGCTGCCATCCCCTGCCCCAAAATTTATGATCTGAGACTTTCATATAGGCCCCGGGTCTTGAAAAACTTTCAATTTGGGTACTCCTGGGGGGCAGAAGTGCTGCCCAGTTTATACAAATGTTTTAATGTTCCCTCTGGGGAAGTGGCTCAAAAATAGGAAATCGGGGAAACTTTTGGCCCAGGGAATGACCCTTTAAAAACCTCTTCTTAGTCAAATTTTTTCCCCGGAAACCCTGTTTCCCAGTATATATTTATGTGTTTTTTTTTTGAGGGGGTCTTTTTGAAATATGGTGTAAAATTAAAAAATTTTAATATTCATAATTGTTTGCCCATTAACAACTGCACAGAGGAAAGGAAGTCCTTTTTTAGTTTTTTTCCCGTCATGTGACAGCGGTTAAAGGGCTGTGGCCTGGTTTGAAAGGAGTCTCTTTTGGGCCCGTTAACACCCCTGCTGCCCCCCCTTACAAAAACCCTGTCATTTTAAACCCATCAAAAAAGCATAAAAAACCTTAGTTTTTTCAGCTTCAAAGGCAGAGCAGTGATCACCTGGCGGAAGAGGGGCACCCCGCACGGGTGGGGGTCTGGGCCTTGGGTTGTGGATATTGGTTCATGGCTTGCAGCTGGGCAGGTTACAGGGGGTCGGGTTCTCCCCGGTAGTGTTGGGGGATGAAAAGACTGAGTTGTATGAAGAACTCGCTGTCTGGAAATCCCTACTCTGCATAAATGGCTGGGTTGGAATGAATGGATCCTTGTTTTAAAAGGGGCTTGAGTGAGTCATACTGCTGTGGGGGGACATTTATGTCATGCCACTTTCACATTCAGTGAGAAGTGGAATTTTTCCTATTTTTACTGGGATTTTCCGGTTTGTATCTAGGAATGATTTCCATGAAGGAAGGGGGTGACCGGGGAAAAAGCAGAGAAAAAAAAGGGGAATCAGGACCCCCCAAATGGGGGTTTGAAAAAAAGAAAAGAAAGAAAAATGAGCCTTGCTGCAACCCCAAATTTGTGGTAGGGGATGGCCCGGGGGGCCCATTATCAGATTTCCTCGGGGGGGGATTAGAAGGCATTTGGGGCAGAAAAACTTTGGGCCCTTTAAACAGAAGGTTACAAAAAAAACAAGAAGGGGTTGCTTTGTTCCAAAAACGCTGAGCCCCCCTTTTTTTTTTTTTTTTTTTAAAATAAACCCTTTGGGGAAAAATTTTCTGGTTGTTTTTTTGTGAAGTGCGAAACATCAAATTCACTGAAAAAAGCAGTGGCTGGGGTTTTTTGGGGAAAGGCCCGGTTTGGGCTCCAAAAGGGTTTCATCCCCGGGATTTTCCACTTTTTCCCCTTTTCTAAAGGGTTTTCCAAAACATGGCCTGACTCTTTTCCCGTCAGGCTGAGGATTTTGGGAAAAAAAACCCCCCCAGGGGCTCAGGAACTGATGAAGGAGAGAGAGGCTGTCGTTTTTTTGCGGGCTGGGAACTGCCCCCTCTGAGGTTTTTTTTTAGCACCCCTGGTGAAGAGGGTCGGGGGCAGGTTTTCTGTTGAGCAGTCCCTCCGGGGAGGGGGAAACGGGGGGCCATGGGGTGGTCAGCAGTGAAAAGGGAAAAAAAAGCCTTATTTTGCCCCTTGGGAAAGGACATCTGTTGATGCTCCAAACCCCCCTGCCGGGGGTTTGAGCTTGGGCAGGCTGAGACCCCCCAAAATTTGCAGTCTTAAAGTGTTCCCACTGGGAATGCCTTTCCTCTGGGCTTCAGACCCCTCTCATAAAGGGGCCCTAGGGTTTTCAGGTGGGAAAAAAACCCATAATATGCCCCTGAATGGGGTGTTTCTGTTATCCCATTAAGGGGGGAGTTTGGGGGAGCTGACACTGGTTTGCAGAGATGGTTGGTTTCCATTTGGGACACCCCATCACTTGGACTATGTTCATTTTAAAGGGCCCTGGGACCGGGGACAAGAAGGCTTCAGAAAAAAAATAAAGACCCCTAACCATGGAATACGGGAAGTTTTACAGGTGCCCGGGGCCCCCCGGGCCTTTGTTGGGGGGGGGATAAGGTAGATGGGGGGGGCAGGGGAAAATGGGGGGTCCACCACCAGGCCAGTCCGGGCTCCCCCCCCTTCAAGATGAGAGGGTTGATTTCACCCAGTTTTTGGTGCTCCCCACTTACTCTCTGGGTGACCCTTGGGGAAAAATTTCCCTGATTTTCCCCGGCCTCTGTTTTGCCCCCGGAAGCACACAGATCACTGTGAATCCAGAAAAGGTTTAATGGGCAGATTTTGAGAGCGGGTTTTTTGGGGGCCTAAAAGAGCCTTGGGGGGAAATATGACCCTCCCAATCCTTTCACTTTTCCCAAACCCAAAACAGAGCTTCGGGAGCCTGCTTTTTCCGGGCAGGAAGGTTTATTTTGGGGGTTTTTCCCCTCGGGGTGTTTTGTTTGTCTTGCTTGCCCCTTCTTGCTCTGACTTGTTCTGGGGGGTTTGTCTTTTTGGGTTCAAGGCATAATGCGGGCCCGGGGGCTCTTGTGCCCCTAATGGGGCTGGGGTTCTGGGGAGAGGTTCCGGAAAATTCAGGTAGAAAAATGGGGTTCCAGGAAGAAAACCCTTTGGGCCGGGGGCCCCATAGGAATCGGGGCCCCCTCTGCCCCCAGATGTTGTTTTTGTGGGTTGGAGCAATGACTCAATGGGCCCAATAGCATTTGTCCAGAGGCTTTCTGGTGTAAAACGGGTTTAAACCCCCCAAGTGCTCAGCCCAAGACCCAGTTCTGTTCAGGGAAGGGGGCCCAAATGGGCCCTCATTAAAGGATTGGGGGTCTGCAATGTCCCCAGGCCCCTGGGGGGGGGTCTGTAGAAAGGTTTAAAATTTTGGGAAAATGGAAGGCAAAGGTTTTCCCCAAGAAAAACCCTTTGGGCCCCCGGGGGGCCCCAGGGAGCTAGTAGGGAAACCCTCTGGTGGTTTGGGGTAAGCACCGGGGAATCTTTGGGGCTGCCCCCCCAAATGGGGGACAGAGCGTGGAAGGGTAGAGCCAGGTCAAAAATTAAAGGTCTAACTATGCTCCCCCCAGCCTTTGTGCCCTTGTAATTTCCCCAATTAAGCCTCCCTGTGGGTCAGTATGCTGGGAAAATGTAGTTTTTCCCCGGTACTGTTTTGGGGGTTTTTTAAAAAGGAAATAAAAAAACTTTTTAAAGTTTTTATTGAGCAACTAAACCCACAAAAAAGAGAAAGTGGAATTATCCAGCATCATTTTTTCTTTTAAAAAGGAAATGAAAAAGGGAAAATTTTTGGCTTCTCCCCTTTGGGTCACAGCCTTTGAACTTGAGGTCTTTCTTTGTATTGCTAAATGAAGTGAGTGTTGGCCAGAAAAACTTTGGGGGAGGGGGTTTTCCCTTTGTCCCACATTGCTGGATTGATTGACCAGTTCAGGAAAATCTCATGTGGGGGTGCGTGGGCAGTTCCACAGGGGGTGGGTAAAGTTTTTGGGAAAGGGGAAATGATTGTTTGGGAGGCCAATATGCCTTTTCCGGGTTTTTTTTTCCTAGGATGGAAGTTCGGGGCCCATAGTTTGAGAAAAAAGTTTTGACACCCTTTTGAGTTGGGAAACAAGGAAATGAAAGGTGTCCCAAGGGGGAATGTTGGGGGTTCATGAGGCCGGGGTTTTTATTTTTGGGGTGTTCCTCCTGGCAAAATACCGACGGGGACAGGGGTTCTCTGACCCACGGGTCCGGGGGGAAATGTAAAGGGGAAAAAACCAAGCCCAAACCCCCTTTGGGGAAATTTTGTGCCCTGCTTCCCTTTCTCTGGTTGGGCCCCACAATTACTGGCATCTGATTGCAGCGTGAACAAATTCACACATGCATCCAGTTTTTTCCCCTGAAAAGCAGATGTTTTTGTGGGGGGGCTACAGGCCTAGATGCTCCCTTTTAGGGGGGGTTTGTTTTCCCCCTTTATTTTAAAATTTGCCTGTCAGGGCCCCCAACCCCCCCAAATTCCCCTGAAAAAACACTAAATTTTCCCCTTGGGAAGGGCTTTCCAAAAAAAATTCCAGAACTTGGGCCCTCTAGAGAAAAAAACCCCTGGAAATTGATGGGAAAAAAACCCCTTTTATTTTTTGGTTCCCCCCGGGAGCGAAAGGTTCGGGTTGTTTTTTGGCTTTTCTTGGTCCCAAATAAAACATAGTCAAACCCCCACAGCTCGATTCTACTCAAGCCATGCCCTAATGGATCCAGATTTTGTCCCCATGAACCAGCCATCTTCATCTCCTCCCTCCCCACCCATACCCGGGGCCCCTTCTCACCTCCATTCTTTTAAATTCCCCCCCCTTTGGGAACCCAAAGGGACAACCCACTGTGGGGAATGGCATTTGCATGTCCCCTTGGTTATGGGAAAGAAAAAAAACACCATTTTCTTGTCTGGCAGCTCCGGGTGCGACACATGATGTTGTTCCCCTGGAAATTTAAAGGGTACGGGCCCAAATCAGCAAATGTTTTTTGGAAAATTCGGGGACAAATGGCAGCCCCTGGAACGGGAAAAAGGGGGCCCTCCTTTTTAAAAAAACACACCAACCCCAATTTGTTTTTAGAGGCTTTCCCCCAAACATCAAAAAAACTTATCCTGATTCTTGGTTCACAGAGGGTCCCCCTTTTGGATATGTTTGGGTTGAGGCTGTGCCTTAATGGAGGCTGTCAGGGATTCACTTTGCAGGTGAAAAGGATGAAATTAAACCCACCTCTGGCGACCCAGCCACCCCGGGCTCACAGCCCCCCAGTGCCCCAATCCCAGCCCTCCCAGGGGCCCCTGTTTGCTGCTTTTTATCGGCCCCCGGGTTTCCCCCCGTTTGGGACATGTTTTCCTGCTCAAAACCCCCTCTTATGGGCCCTGGTTTGGGTCCCACTCGGGTGGGTCACCCATAGCCTTTTAAACCGCTTTGGAAACCTGTGCTTCCCTTGACTCACCTTCTCAAAAGCCCCAATCCCAGAAAAAACTCCCTCTCCCCCCTTTAGCCCCCCAAAAGGGCCCAACCCCCCCAAAGGCCTAAACCCTGAAAAAAGCCAGGGATAAAGAAAAAGGGAAAAGGGAAAGTAGCCCCAACATGCTTCAGGCTCAGGGGGGGGTTTTTCCAGGTCCCTGAAACTACCTGAGTTTTCCAAAACTCCCCCTGAGTCCTGGAAGGACCATCTACAAACAGTCCTTGGGGAACAAAAAGCCCATTGATTTCGGGAAAGGATCTTAGCTTTCCCGGGAGACATTTTTCCCCAAATGTGACCCCGGGTTGGAAAGGCCCTGGATCGGGCCCCATTTTGGGGGTTTGGGGGAAAGGGGTGTTCTTGGGTGAACATTTTGTGAGTCTATTTTTCTTCTTCAGCATCCCGGGCCTTCCCTCTGAAACTTCTTTTCCCACCGTTCTCTTGCCCAAAAAGGTGAGAGCGGGGGGTGGGGGGGGGAAACCATTCCCCAAATATACATTTGGGGGCCTCTTGGTGGGCTTTGTGTGCAGTGGGCGTGCTCTCAAATCAGGCCAAACACACCCACTTACCCTTTCGGGTTTCACCCATGGGGGTTGGCTCCTTGACAGGTTAAAATGGAAGCGACCAAAATTAAAGTCTTTCGAAGTTTAGTCCCCTTTAAAGAAATCTCACTGAATGATGGTTCGGGGGTAAGATTTTTGCCCCCCGGGAATTTGGCCTTCCTTCAAGTTTCCCCCCACCCTGGATGCCACACCCCCTTTTTTGGAAAATTCTTCCCCCATCCATTTTTTCCTGTTTTTGGTTTACTGACAAAAAGGGGGACAGTAAATGGGGTTACAGTCGGGGTTTTAAAAGGCATGGGGGGGGTTTTCTGGCTCAGCCATGCAATAAAAGGGGACGTGTTAAATGCAGTAGGGGGGCAGGATGGGTTTTGGGGTGTAAACCCCTTGCTGGTACTGTCTGTAGGTCTAAACCCCAAAAAGGTCCCCCACCCGGGGCCTGGGGCCCCTTTCGTTATAAAAGGGGGAATCAAACCTCCATGGGGGGTTAAGCGGGGGGAACGGAAAGATTTTGGGTTTCCCTTGGTCCCTGGAGAGGCTGTACATGGGGTTTTCATCAGCAGCCTGACATATATGAAGACAAGAGAACTCCCCCCACACCCTCCCCCCTCCCCTTTTCTTCCCCCCCCTGCAGCCCCCCCTTTCTCCCGCCCTCGGGATGGGGTTTACAACCTCCTCCCCAAATACTTTCTCAATCATTTCTTGCCCTTTGCAGAAATCTGCCCTGTTTGGTTTCTATGCAAATTTGTTTTTCCTTTTCCCTTTCAGCTTGTTTTCCCCCTCTTCTTAACCCAGCATTTTCCTGCCCCCCCTTTGAAAAACCAAATGGAAAGCCCCCTCTACCTCCCCCCTTCCCCGGGGCCCAGTCTCTATTTTTTCATTATGGGGGGCCCTGCCTTACCCTTGAAGGTGACATTGCCCTTAAATGCCCCCAAAGGAAACCTACACCAGACCGACAAAAGACAATGAGCTCTTAGGGGGAAAAAAGGTGACGGGCACTTTTTCCTGTTTCCTCTTTTCCCCAGTTTAGGGTCCTGCTGTCCTGCTGATTTTTGTGTGACTTATGAGGGTTTTAAAAAAAGGTACCGGAGTTGGGCGGGGTTCCTTTGCTGTTTTAAAAGGGACACCCAACCTTGGGGTTTTGTTTTCTCCAGGTAGTCCTTCCCCCTTTTGGGCCATATTTGCCCCAGGGCCCGGACCCCTTTTCCCCCAAAAAAAAGGCAGAGACTTCGGGGGGTTTTAAATTTTCCTGGTCTTTTGCTGTAGGCCCAGTGTGGTTTTTAAGGGGGATTTGGGTCTCTTCTTTTCGGGGGCCCCAGACAACCCTTTGGGCCACCTCTATGTGAAAGGGGAAAGCATGAGGCAGGTACCCCCTAGGGGCCCCGATGTCAAAACCCCTGGAAAGGGAGGACAGAGTCGTGCCTTTGTTTGCTGGAATGGGGGCCCCTGGAGCTGAGGGAAAACCCCTCCCCAACAGGCAGGATCTAAGCGGGCCCCAATTTTGTGGCCCCCAAGGGTTGGTGAGGGGGGGGCAGGGTTTTGTGTAGGCGGGGGTTTCACTCCCCCTCCTGTGGGGAAGCCCCCAAAATGAAACCAGAACATCAGAGACAGTAGGAGGGGGGCGGGGGAATTTGAAAAAGAAGTAGAGGGGTTGACTTAGGGGATGACTTGTGCGGGGGGTGCGGGCGGTTTGGGTGGTGTTTCTGGAGGCGGCTGGGGCCAAACTGGTAAGGGAGCTGGTGGGGGAGGAAGGGCGCCTTTTAGTGGCCCCCTTTTCCAAAAGAATAAAAACCCCCTTTGGGAAGGGGGTTTAATGGAAAAGACCAGGCAACTACCCTGGATCCCCAACCAAATCCCCCCTGTCCTCCCTTACCCCCTTTTTTTGTTTTTTTTCCCCACTTGAGGGAAAAAAGATGCTAGGAGATCACGGTGGTCCAGTGGTGCCCGGGCCCCCGGGCCCCCGGGTGGCCCTGTTCAGAGGCTTCCCGGGACCTTCAAAGGGAAAAAACCCGTCCTCCCGGAAATGGGGGGGGGGGCGGCCCCAGCCCTTAAATGCCTGCCCCGGCTGGGCAATGGGGTTTTGTTTAGGATCAAAGAAAAAACCCGTGAACACAGTTGGGGGAGTGGGGGGAGTGCGAGAGCAGAGGCCAGGCACCCCGAAAAAACCTGGCCCTGGCCTCACCCCCCTCTTTCCTGTCTCTTTCAACCCCAGGCAAAGCTAGGGGGTATGGCCACAGCTGCTCCACCCTCCAGAACCCTGGGGCCCGGAACCCAGATTTGGAGGGCTTGGGGGCCCCAGAGGTCCTGGGGCTCTGTCTCCCATACACAGTGGGCCAAAACCCCTTTCCCCTTTACACCGGTTTAATCCCGGATGGAGTCTTTAGGGCCCCACCACAAGGGCCCCGCCAGGGAAAAGGTTTGGGAAGGTAGATCCCAAGGGTTGGGGGAGCCTCAGCATCAAATTTTGGGGGTCTGCTTATTTTTCCCCTTTCCCTGGGGGCCCTTTTTGACCCCTTGGTTTACAGAGGAAAAGGGAAAGGGTTTTAAGGTTGGAGGATAAAGCATTCCCCCCGGTTTCTTTTTTTTTTAGTAGGGCCCCCCCCAGGGGACTGCCCCGCTGATGGGAGTTAAACACACCCAAAGAGGGTTAAGGGTCTGAAACTACCGGCCCAAAATGATGTTGGGTACATCAGGCTATCTGTGGACCTGCCCCGGGGGTTTTTGTTCCCCTTTATTGGCCCCCCCCCGGGGGGGGGGGGTGTCAGGATAGCCTTAGCTGCCCGAGCCCTTTCCCGGTACTCGCACTTCCTTGCTTGGGGGAGGCTAAATCATTGTTGAGGAAAAAGGGTAACCCCTTTTTTCAGGTAAATTTCCCAAAGGGGGGAAAAATCCCAAAAACACAGAATTTGGGTGACAGTGACAACCAGGTCAGAAGGAATTGTTCTTATACTTGGCTCAAACTGTTGCTTTATTAACTCCTTTACTGTAATGACTTTGAACATCAGGCATTCAGGGATATCAGAGAGCAGGAAAAATGGGGGGGTAAGGGGGGTTTTTCCCAAAGTATTACGGGGGGGTATTTCTGCCCAATTTAAAATTGAGGGGGAAATGAGGTCCCCGAAAGAGGGCCCGAGGGCTCGTGGCCATGAGTTAAGGACCCGGCATGGGGTTTTGGTGTCAACCCTTCCCAAATCCTTGCAGTACAGTTTGGGGGTTTTGCTCCAAAAAGGGTGCCAAAAACAAAGATTCCATCCATCCCCAGGGGGACATTTCTCCTGATCCTGCCCCTCCTCATCAGAGCCCGGGTTTCAGCAGGTCAATTGGGGCACCTCAAGGGATGCAACCGGGGGGGGTGTGGGGATGCATGAATTTCCCCCTAGAAAAATTACTGTGTTGCCCCCGTTGAGGTGGATTTTAAAAATTTTTATTTTTTCATGGGGGCCAAAAATTTGGGACTTATCATCTGGAAATTTTCTATCTTTAGGGCCTGGGAAAATCATACTGGTATTTTTTCACAGGAAGGGGCTTTTTCATCCCGAAAAAACAATCACATGGAAGAATGGTTTAGTGGGGCTTATTTCCCTTTCCCTTCACCCACCCCTCCCCCCCGCCTGCCCTTGGCAAATTGAGCACCGCTCCCTTTGGGAGAAGGAGCTTTTTTTTCTTGCCTTTTTTGACACCTACCCGGGACCAGGCATGTTCGGGCTTTGGGGTCTGGTGTTTAATGGGAACAAGGAAAAGGGAAAAAGGTTTTTTTCAAGGGCTGAAATTTTTGGGACTGGAGAGGGAGTCAGGGGGAAAAAGTAACAAACAAAAGGACAAAATGAATGCCCGAGTGAAAAATGCCAAAGTGTCAAAAAAAAAGGAAAGGGGTAGGGAAGGGGGGGGAATGGACAGCTGCGAAGAATCAGCACAGCCAAAAAAAAATTATATTATAATTTAAAAAAAAAAGTTTCCCTTTAAATTCCCCCAAATTTTTTAAAGTTTTTAAGCCTCCTTTTTAACTTTGGGACTTTTTTTAAATGGGAAATGATGAAGAGCATGTCTCTGAAGAAGCATCTGTTTTGACTCTCAGTACTTTTTTTCCCAAATTTCCCCTTCGTTTTTTTCTGTCAAATTTAGGAAAAAATTTTAAATTTTTAAGCTGTATTTTTAGATGTTACGGGGATTCTCTTTGTTGGGGGTCAGGGGTGGTTGGGTTTTTTTCTTTACTTTTTTATATTTTCCTGTTTTTACTATGTTGCTTTTTTATAATGAGCAATTTCCCAAAGTAATTTTTTTTTGTTTTTATCTTTTTTTTTTTTTTTCCACAGGGGCAGGGGTCTTCCCCAAAAAAAAGTTTTATTTCCAAAGTGGGGAAAAATTTTTTTGGAGCTACTCAAAATTTTTCAGATTTGCTTAAAAACTTCAGGGCAGTTTTGAGTCCTTCATTGGGATGAAAATTAAAAAACTAAATGCCCCGTAGGTTAGGGGAAAGGATTTGCATTGAAGGGGCGGGGTGGTTGGGATTAATGTGGGCAATTTGTTTTTTCCCTTTGGGTTTCACAAACCTTTAACAGGGAGAGGGGGGTTTTTGGGAGGACTCCAAAAACTGAAGGCCCGAAAAAATGGCTGATTGTAAAGCAGGTTTTTTAAACCCAAAATTAAAAGGGTTTTAACTAAATACTTGCCACATTTAGAGAACTTTTGAAACATAAAAATTTACATACTAGTGACAAGCAATTTTAAAAAATTTTTAGAAAACTTGGTTAATTTTTTTTTTTTTTTTTTTGTTTCTTTTTATTTTCTAAAAATTTTGTTTTATGTTTTAATTTGAGGTTAAAAAAAAAAAAAATAATTTAAAAAAAAGCAAATCAATCTATAGTGCATCAGGGTCCCGGCAGTAAAAAGATTTGTGCGGGCCCCTTAATTTAAACCCCGATATAGGGCACTGAGGTGGTCAGTGGAGGAGCCCCGGGGCGGGGGATGGGGGTCCTGTGGGGAGAACTGGTTCCTGGTCCCTTTCCGGAGGTGATGTCTAGAAAAAGGAAAAACAATCAGCCCTTTGGGCCCCAAAAGGAAAATCTGGGAAAATTTTTTTTCTGAAAAAATAGGGGTTTTGGGCCCACCCTTTCCCAAAGGAAAAAGGGCATCTCAGTGGGGGGGTGGAAGGCCCGAGGGGGCCATTTCAAGAAACCGCTTGTGACCTTGGGGATGGGTCTTGAAAGACCCTGACTCTGGTTTCAGATCTATGCAAAGGAAAATAATAGGTGTTTTTTTGAGAATTAATGAGATATTTCATGTAAGGCACTGAGCACATTAGCCAAAGTGCTCAATACATAGTTCTTCATGCAAATAAAATTTTCTGTTCCCCAATCACTCCCCAAAAAAATACAAACCATGGAAATTTAATCCTGGGACCATCTACACATTTTGTGGTGTGAACAGTTAGAAGGAAGAACACTGCCCACCCCCTGCAAACCCCTTTGGGAAAAAGAGTTGGCCCAGAAGTTTCTTTGGGGGGGAGGATTGCTCTGGGTTTATCAGGGTGGCCCCGGGGAAGGGGAGTCATTGAACATAATGCATTTAAATCAATGTTTTCGGGGATAATTGGAGACCTGAGGGGAAGAAGAAGCTAAAAGTCCCCAGGGATCTCTGGGGGGGATCAGACCCCCTTCAGTGATGAAAGGGCCCAAATTTCCCGCCCATCTAGTATTTCCTTTGGCCAAATCACCCATCCCGGAGGAACACCTGTTCCTGAATTTTTTTCCCAAAAAAATAGCTTATTTACACGGTAGGGCTTAGTTGTGCACCTACCATACGAATGGCCCCCTTTTTTATATTTTTTTAAAAAAAAAAAATCCCCCCCCCATAAGATTTAAAAGGATGGAACAGAACATTATGAGGTCAAGATCACCCATGTTAAAATGGGGCTGAGCCGAATTCCAGGGTCCAGGCCTGTGATTGGCATTTTGCTCTCAATTCCAGGTGACTTACCCCCTGGGGGAGCTCAGTGCAAAATGGCACAGATTTGGGCCCTGGGGGGAACACTTCCTACCCGAAGATTTTTGGGGATTCAAAATAAATTGTCTCAAGGGTTTGGAGGGCCAAGGAAAGTGGGGGGGGAGTGTAGCTAAGGGCAGACCAGATCCCAAACCAAACCTCTGCAAGGGTAAGCTCTGAGACAGTGGTCTTGATGTGCTGGGTTTATATTTCCAAAACTGAGATGAAGTCGAAGGGGCCGGGTTTTCCCGCAAAGGGCGCTCCTTCCATTTTCCATGTTTCCCCAAACCCACAGGGAATTTTCATTAAAAGTCCCGCAGTGATTATCAGCAAAGGGGTTTGATGGGTTAGTGGTAAGGGAATGCAGTGTGGTGTGGGAAACATGCCCTTGGTGGCAAGAGGGGGGTACTTACCAATTTGCTTGCTTTGAAATTTTAAATTTTCAAATAACGGGGGTCCCCACTCTTTGGGGTTATTTAAAAACCCTTTTCCCGAAATATTTAATTTATAATTTATTTTGCAAAAGGGGGACAAACCAAAAGGGCTTTTTTTTTTAGGGGAGTTCTGGGCTTCCTTGTGTTTTTAAGGGTTTGGGTAGGCCACCCCTATAAATGAATTCCCAAAATTCCCAAAAAGCCAAAATTAAGTTGAACCAATTTTTTTAGCAAACCCGGGTCTTACCTGGAATCACAAAGGGGAAAAAATGAGATGCCTGGGCCCTGAGCACTTGTTTGGGCCCCCTCAAAAGTGCCTTTGAATTTTTCAAGCTTTTGAAGACCCCCCTGTTTTTCTACCCTCCGTGGGGCAAACCCAGCCCTAGGTTTTGACTTTGAAGTAACCCAAAGGGCTTCCCCCCAAAGGGGCAAAGGGGGGTTTCCTTAAACCCGGCTTCCCTTTCATTTTAAGGGCCCGGGGGAAAAAAGAAATGCAGCTGAAGAATTTCCCGACCCTTGTATGGCTAGAAATTTCAAGGGTAAGTGCTTGTGGGCCTTTTTCACACTCAGGGGTCTTTTCCCCCTCCCTGTGTTCCCCATTGCCCAAAGGTGGATAACCCCGGAAAAGGGCCAGGACCCGGGTAAAGCAAGGGGGCCAAAAAAGGCGGTGAAAGGGGGTGCACCCGGGAATCCCCCCTGGAGGGTGAAAACCCGCCTTAGGTGGTTTTGGGGTCTTCAAATGACTGCTCTTTCCCCCCCCACTTCCTGCCCCTTTATGTGCCTCACACAGTGCCCCGGGATTCACCCAAGGGAATTTTCCCTTTTGTTAGGGGGGGGGCTTTGATTTGCTAAGGGGTAGTTCTGGGTCATTGCCTAGCCCGGCCCGCAGGTCCCAGTGGCGCTTCCTGGCAACTGAAAAACCAATGGATCCAGAGGGAAAGGGAGCATGTGGGCCCCGGGGGTCCCGGAAATAAATGCAGGTCTTCGAAACCACAAAAAACCCCAAAGGGCAGTAGTCTCCACCCTGTTCTCCTAGTTAAAATCATTAATTGCCCAAGTTTAATTGCTTTAGGAATATTTCCCCAGAAATTTTCGCACGCTTTGGGGCCCGACAGCCCGATTCCCCCTCCCTTTAAGTTTTTTCCTTTTGTCCCCATTAGATCCCGGTGAAGTTTTTTAAATTCTGTTTTTTGGGAAAATTTTTATTTTTTGGGGGTGTGGGTGAAAACTGTCCGTGACTGTTTTTGTAGGCTTTCAAGTATTTTCAGGAAAAAAGGGAGGGGGCCCTGTTTAAAATCTGACATTTTCTCTACTAATCCAGCTTCTAGTATTTTTTGGAAAATGGGGCACTTGGATGAGTGGGTTTGTTTTTGCACGTCAACCACTTGGGCCCGCGCAGAGGCCTTGCCCCCCAGAAAGGGAAGTCTCCAGTGGCCAAGTACTTGCCCCCAACACTCTTGACCCTCATCCTTGGCTTGGCCTTGGTCCACCCCTGTTTTTTTTGGTTTCTTTCCTGGTCTGGAGGGTACCTGATGAAATTTACCCGTTTGGAAGACTTGAGCAAAAAATGGAAACTTTTGGGGGGGAAAAACTAAAGCTTTTATAAAGATGGGAAGGTGAAAATGATTTGTTGTGTAAAATTCCCGGGGGGTTTTGGCCCCATTAGGGCGACCTTTTAAAAGGTTTCCCCTTTCTGCATCCCTCCCACGCCCAAATACCAACAAAAAAAGGGGTTCTGAAGCCAAAAACTGCCCGGGTTTTCTCCCTCCTGTTTTCACTTTTCCCAAGACCCGCCACCTTTAATTGGGAAATTTTATTGGTTCGGAAGAAGCAAACTGGTTCAGTGTCCCGCAAACAGGGCCCTTTTTTAGACAAATTAGTCCAGGGTGAGCAAGGTGGCTGGGCCTTAATTTTTTGGAAGTATATTTCATAAATTTATATTCCCGGAAATTTTTTATTTTCCAAAAAAAATGGTTTCCTTTCAAAGCAGAACCAAAATATTTTAAAAAATATTTTAAATAAAGGGTATTGGGAGAGAAAAGGGGACTTTTTGCTATTGAACATGGGGGAAATTTAGGGTTGATGAGGCAAGGAAAAAAAAAAAAAAAAAGCCGTAGAAACTTTTTGCCATAAACAAAAGTTCCAAAGGGAATTTGGGAAAAGAGCTAAAGTGCCTTTCCAAAGCTTCAAAATTATTTCATCCAAATTTTTGTTTTTCCCACTAATGAGCACTAATAAACCATCTTTTCACTTTCTCTCTTAAATCTCCCAAAGCCCCATGAAATTAGGTTAAAGAGCTAGGCAAAAATTTAAAACAAATTTTTAAAAGAGGGAAAATGTGGGCTTTGGAAGGGCAGGTCACTTCTCCTGCCCAAGGCGGTTTTGGAAACTTTACCTCAAGTGCCCCAAATTTGGGCAATTTTTCTTTAAACCCCCCTCCTGTCTTAATTCCAAAAACATTTCCCTCCCCTTGCTCTCTGGGGACCTGGCCCCCTTTTGACCTGAGTTTCAGCCCCCACCGGGGGGCCTTTAGTTTTAATTTAGGGAAACCCCCGGGGAGGGACCTGGTGGGGGCCCCAGCCTCATGGTGAAGGGTTGGGCCCCCGGGCCCCCTCCAAAGTGGGTGACTGGGGGGGGGGCCAAACAAACGGGTCAGGGCCAAAAAGACAGCCCCTTTCGCATGGCCACCCCTGGGTTTTCAGGAAAGTGAAAGGGTGCCCTTGCCTTGGTGCCTTCCCCTTTCCCCCTTGGGGGGCCCCCGCGGGCCCCCAAACTCCCCTAAAGGGGCTACTTCCCCCTTTTGCAGTGGAGCCCTTTTCTCCCCCGGCAAATTTTGCTGTCAAAGGGGGGGTGCTGAACTTGACAAGTCTCCCCAAAAGGGGAAAGGGAGGGTGGTGGTTTTTTAGTTTTCAGCAAGAGAGGCTTCCAGGTAAAGGGGCTTTTGCCCTTTTTCCCGGGAAAACTGTCCCTCTTGCTTTCCCAAATTCCTCTCCTCCCTAACCCAATTCCTCCCAAAAGTTCAACCACAAAGGGAAAAAAAAAAAGTCACAGGAAGGGTTACAGGGGTGTATTTTTGCTGCCATCCCACACCCGGTCCACCGGGTTTCAAGCCCTCGGCCCCGGAAGGGGGGATTGAGTCTTTCTGGAAAAAGGGGAAAATTTCTTTTGGGAAAAAAAGTTGTACATCAAGTCTCCTGGGCTTTTAGAGAGAGGAGCTGATGGGCAGGCTTGTTCGATAAGGCTAGTGGAGCTGAGCATGAAAAGGACACTAAGCTGCTTGGGACTAACAAGGGCGCGGGAAGGTGGAAGTGAATGGCCCCGGGGGGAGGAGGCGGGGGGGAAAAAACCCCTGCAGTGTGGCATGGCCCTTTGAGAGAAACTGGATGGGTGCCAACCTGAGCTGGGTTCCCCCTTTAAAGGGGCAATTTTATTTGGTTTTTGTTTTCAGGGAATTCTTTTCCCCAAACACACAGAGAGGTAAGCGTCCCGGATGGGCTAAGTATGACTTTAACTTTAACCTATTAGGAACCCTCTGGGAAAAACTGTTCCCAAACCGGAAATAAATTTTGGGCATCCTTTCAATGGCATATTATGTAGAAGGTTGGAGAATTTCTTTGTACACTGCATGATTTTATTGAGTTAAAAAATTCCCCGTAAAGTATATTTGATGGGAATTTTTCCCTATCAAAGTTGAACTTGTTGGGTTTTTAATTGGGGGGCCCCTTTGGGGTGGGACAAGGAGGGACCTTATCATGGTGGAGAGCAGCCTTTACCCATGTGGTTTTCAGGGGAAACCCCCACTGTTTTGCACAATGGCCCCGTTTTAAACCCCCGCCCGACCAAAAACCCGCCCCTACTCACCCTCACAAAAAAGGGGCTACAGCCAACCCAAGCAGAGCTGGACACCCCGACCTTTAGAGGGAAAACCCCGCTCTGCACTGTGGCCTACTGTACCTCCACTGGGCCCCCCCCTGCTGGCTTCTTGCAGACCCACTTGGTCTGGTCAATACAAGGGAAAAACCAAAGGGGCCACCTCCAGCCCTAAATTAAAAACCCCAAATTAAAACCCTTTTGCTGGGTTAATTTTTGGGTTTTTTTTATGGGTCAAGGCCCCGGGAAAAAACCCAGCAACACACGGGGGATGAATCCCCCCAAAACCTTTGTGCCCCGTTGCCCCCGGCCAAACCTCTCACTCATCCTTTGTGAGTCACCGGGGAGGGAAATTTTTAAAGGGAGCAAAACAGCCCGTGGGGAGAAATCAGAAGCAGCTGCCTCAAAGGGGGTGGGGGGAGGGATTGCCTGGGAAAGAGCTTTAGGCAAAATTATGGGGACAACTTGATGTTCTGAGCCTTCAAGTGCACATTTTTCAAAAACTCTCAAATGATACCTTTAAATTGCTGCATTTGAAAGAAAAAAAAAAAACAAAACTCAATGAAAAAAAGTTCCGGAGGGAAAAAATATGCAGAATAAAGGGTTTTTTGGGTGTGGTTAGTCTGAACAGTATAGTTATTTTGAAATTTCATCAAGAAAAAAGATGGATTTTATTTTGGGGGGAAAAGTTTAAAAAGAGAGAGGGTTAGGGAAAAAATGTTTAAAGGGAATTTTGGTTGATATTTAAAAGCAAATCTAGTGGAGAGAGGAATGTTCTTATATGTTCATTTCCATTTTTGCTTATGTTTGAAAACTTCTGTAAAAAAGGTTGGGAAAAAAAAAACCCTGAATGGAGATTTAAAAAAAAAAAATTGTGGGACCAAACCAAGCAGAAATTAGGTCTTTTGAGTGATGAGTGACCCATGAGAGGCCCAAAGGGGTTTTGAGAAGTTTGGGGGGCCCCGCTGACGGAAAAACTGCAGAAATTTAGGCGCTCTGAAGTGAAGTTCAAGGGTGGGTGGGGGAACTGTTTAAAACTGGCCAAATTTTTTAAGGGGAAAACCCCAAAACCCAAACCCCCGCCTCGCCCGCAGTTTGGGGGATTAGGGGTAAAAGGTGGAAAATTGGAAAGGGGCCCCCTTTTCTGGCTTGGGGGCCTAAACTTCCGGGAAGGGGTTAAAAAAGTAGCCTCCTTCCCCTTCGGGTCCTGTGAGAGGAGGGGGTGGGCAAAGGCCTGGGGGCAGGGAGGCAAGGGAGAAGCCTTGCCCCTTCCTAGAGGTAGCCAAGGTGTGAACAGCTGCGTGGGCCCCAGCTCCCCACCTCCCGGGGTTTCCCTCCCCCCCGGGTCCCCGGGTTAATTCAGAAAGGCAGCTGCTGCTTTATTTGGGGGGCCAAGGGTTTCCCCCCCTTGAGCTTTCTACTCAGTGCAATCATGCTGTGTGGCCCGCTTTTTTACAAAGATGACAGCGATTATAAAAGGGCAGAGGGGAGCACCTAGGCCCTTTCGGCAGGGGTTTTGCAGCAGGCACCTGTTTTACCCCAGCCCAGGGGCCCCCACGGGGGGAGGAATGACAACAGGGATCCCCGCCTGAGGTCTGCAGGCCCTTTTGTGTCCCGGGGGGAAAAGGTTCAGAGAAAGGAAAGCCTTTAAGTTGCTTGCAAGCTGGGATTTTGCAAAAAAAAGGGCCCCGCAAAAATTTTGTGGGGTCTCTCTCCATGTTTTACCCTTGCAAGGGCACGGGAGAGGAAAGGGGGGAGTCAGAGAGCTTTCCACCTTTCAGGGTTAAACTAGAGATGCTTTTTTTTCCTGGGGGTGTTCTTTAACCCCTTTCCTCCCCAACCTGGTCTCAGGGAGGGGGGAGACGGTCAGGGGTCAGTGATGGAAAATCTTAGCACCCGTCCTGCAGGGGAAAGGGGCCCCCCGGGTTCTTGACCATGCCAACACCGTTGAACTCCAGTTTCCCATGTCCCCTGCAGGGTTGAGGGAGGGTTTTTGGGTTTTTTTTCCCTTTTTGGGGATGAAATTTGGGTTTTGGGGATATTTAGCAATTTGCCTCGGTTTTTATGTCCTTGAACTTTGGGATCAGTTGAATTTCTGCTTGTCTGAAAACCCCCAGCCATTGGGACTGTGTCTTTCAATTCAGAGCACCACAGCCAGGGCCAGTTTCCTGGGTATGCATCCAGCTGCCCTCCAAAATAGATTGTCATTGGGAGCATTGGGGGTTTTCCCCCATTTTAACTTTTAAATTTCCCGTGATGGGATGCTTGAGCTTTGGGACACACGATTTCAGTTCAGGGGCAGGAAAACTTCTAACAGCAAATGTGTAAAACCCGGATTTCCCCCCCAATTGTTTCAGGGACCGTCCAAAGGGGGGGAGGGGATCCTTTCAGGGTTTCCGATTCAGGGAGGCCTTTTTAAAAATGAACCATAGGGTGTAAAGATAGCTGTGAACATTTTGGGGTGCCCTTTTTCAGGATCTGTTAATGTATGACATTGGCCATGAACTTTGGGCCAATTCTTTTCTTAAACCCCTGAAATAATCCTTTTTTTTTCAATTTTTTTGATGAGGAAAATTTACTTTTATATTTTTTATATTGAATCCGGTTTGGAAATTTTAGGGGGGGGGAAATCTAAAATTTTTTTTTGATGCTTTTTCCTTTTTTTTTGTTGTCGGCTTCTGTTATTTTTTGGGGTTTAGGGTTTTTAAAAAAAAGTTTTTCTTATTTCTTAATTAAATTTCGGTTTTGAGCTAAAAAAAAAGTACGCTTGTAATCAGTTAGCGATATTTTTGTTTTCAGGTCCCTTTTTCGGTTACATTAAACTACAGAGCTGTTTGCCCTTTTTTTCCTAATAAAGCTGAAAGTGGGAAAATAAAAATTGTTTGTCTTGGGCCCCTCTTTGTGACCCCCAAGGATTTTAAAAGTCCATGGAATTCTCCAGGCCAAATCTGGAGGGGTAGCCGTTCCCCTTTTACAGGAGACTTTCCCCAAACCCGGGATTGGGAACCCCGGTACCCCGCATTACCCGGTGGTTTTTTTACTAGCTGAGCCACCAAGGAAGAAATAGTTGTACCCAAAAACCCCAGACCACCTAAACCCCCCCTTTTACACACTCACATACACATTCTCTTATAGGCCCCCTGTGTCATTGCTCCCAAATTTCTGTGCAATCACTCCACACATCAGACACCCCACTTTACGCATACAAATACCCCTTTAAAATTTCAAACCTTTTTTACTTTAAACCCTTTTGCTCACGCACACCCCCAGTGCACATGGACATTCTAAAAAACCCCACCAACACACACCATTGTTTTTCAATAGCCCGTCCCCGCTCTTACCTCCTACACAGATTTCAGAAGGCCCCCAGAAAGTAATTTCAATACAGGACTTACTTTCGAGCTAAAAAAAAGGGAGATGAGGGGAAAAGGGGAAAGGGGGAATTTTGGGAAAGGCAGGAATTGTTGAGAACCCACCCCTTCCCCCTTTCAAGTCCAGCCCCTCCTTTACTGGATCAACGATGTTTTTAAGAGCTTTGAATCCCCAGGTTTCCCCTGCAAAACCCCAAAAAAGTGTATGGCTGTCTGCAATTTCCATTTTCTACAGTGGAGAGGAGATGGTTGGCCCACAGTCCGAGGTTTGAAAACACAATGATCTTATCCCAGGAAATGGATTTTTGCCCGTGCCATGTTGGGGTTCAAGGGCCACTTTTTCTGGCATCTAAACAGCAGCCCAAACCCCGGAAGTGGGGAAAACTCCCCCCCTGCCCCCCTGGTTTTTGTTGGTTTACAAAACCCCTTGTCTTCGTAGGCCCCTGACTCCCCGTTGGCAAACACTTTGGGTGGGGTTTAAAAGGGGCACCGGGTTGGGATTTTATGCTGGGACCGCTGTCTCTGAAGCTTTCCCCCGCTGGGTCAAAAGTGGGACCCCTGGTTCCTAAAAGATTACTGATTTTCCCTTTAAAAATTTTTTTCCCCCACGCAGGATACTGTCGCTCCCCTTTTCCGAGCCCTTTTCAGCCTTCCGGGGAAAAAGAGCGTTTTAGTTTAATTCATCAAACGTGGAAACCAAAGCTTGGGAACGTGGTTTGGGCTCCTTCTTTTTTTAGTTTCTTTTAGTGGGGGAGTTCCTCCAGGTTTTCCCTAGTAGACAGATAAACATGGAATGAACCCCTTTCTTTCGCAGAAAAAATAGGGAGTTGGGGCCCCTTTTTGAGCAAGGCACCTGGGGGACCTTTCCCCAGGGGTGCCCGCCCCCAGTGTGCTCCCCCACCTTCTCCCCCTGGGGGGGCCAAAATTTACACCCGAACCTCCCCCCCCAGAGACCTCGGGAAAAAAAAAAGGGGCCTTGCCCGGACCCACTTGACAGATGAGGAGCCTGAGAATGGCTCAGATCTCTTCCCAGTGGACCCTCCTAGGGGCAGGTGGGCCCGGGCCTTTTTATAATTGGCAATGCAGCTTTCATCCCGGCAAAGGGAAAGCCTCTAGGTGAGCAAAAGGGGAAAAACAGCCGACTGGGCTGTCAGGCTTGGGGGAGGGGCCCTGCCCAGCTCCCCGCCTTTCCCCGCAGTCTCTGATCTTTCCCGATGAGGGCTGCAACCCCAAAATTTTTTACATGCAGATGGTTTGGGCCGGGGCACAGCCCTTTTCACTGTTGGGGAAAAATGGTCACGGATGGGGAGTCAACCGAGGAGAGGGTGAAGGGAAAGGGGGCGAGCCGAACGTGGTGGACAGAGCGTTGGGGAGGGAGGGGACCTCCCAAAGGTCTGCTCCCTGCAATTGTCCCTGGAATTTTTTTTTTTTTTTTCATTGCATTTCAAATGAGGGCAAGACTTTATATTAGTAAGAACTAGATAGTGTAATTTGATGTAATAGATGATCCCAAAATGGTTCTCAGGAAATTTCCCGGGGGAGCTTTTCATCCTCACTTTGGGGGGGAAGGGGAAAACCTTTCAGCACGGAGCAGGCAAGGAGCTCGCCCAAAGTTTAGCGCTAGGGCTGGCCGAGGAGGGTCTGCCAAAAAAAACCCTTGTGAGGCCGGGGGCCGGGGTCTGTCCCACCTGAGCACAGTGACATCAACAGGAAAATTTCCCCCTGAGTGGCTTTTTTCTTTTTCTCAATTGCCTGCAAAAATTGAAGGAAAGTGGGGGAGGGAGAAGTGAGAAGTGGGGAAGACCCCCTAATTTTTTAAAAAAAAGTTTGGAAAAAAAAAAAAAAAAAAAAGCAGTTTAAAATTTTCAGGGCTGTAGGGTCTTTTACCTTTTTTAAAACCTTTTCCCGCTGTATTTTGTCTCCTGTGGCACTATATTTGAAGGGCTGAAATAAGGGCCCTCCCCGAACTTCATTTCTGAAAAAAATCAGTAAAAGGGGGGGTTTAGGAGGAATGAAGGTTGACAGTTACAAAATTGAGGCCTTTTGCTGGTGCCATTTTGCTCTGTGGGGGACTGCCGGACCAAAAGGGCCCAAGTGGCCCTGTCGGGCCCCTTTTGTCCATGTCTTCACCCCTGTAGGACTTTTCCAAAAAATAAAATTTCTTTTTTTGTTACCAAACCCGTAAGGTTTGGGGGATGCCCGTCTTCAGTCCCAAAAAATAGGACCTGGCTTTCAATGTGCTATCCCCGTTTTTAGCAGGCAGACCCAGGGGACTCCAGCAAAAAAGGGGAGTCCGTGGTGAGAGGGGAGAAAAAAGGATGCGCATTTTGGATAGGCAACCCCCAAAATGACCCGGTGGGGGGGTGGGCCCCCTAAGGGGTCCCTGGTTTTGGGGGCCCTTATTCCCTTTAAAAAAAGCAAGGGTGAGTTTGGAAAAAGTCACTCTGCTGTTTAAATCTGCCCCGCCCCCTCTTCCCCTCCCACAGGCCCCCTTTTTAGTTTGGACCTTGGTTCTTCCAAACACTTCCCTCATTGGATCGTGCTAAAGGAAGTGGTCAAGCTTTCTCCAAATTAAAATTTAGGGCCCCCTGGGCTTTATGTGTCTGGAAGAAATAGATGGTTAAAAAGGGGAAGAGGCCCCAGGAGGGTTCCCTTGGGGGTGAAGAGCAGTGAACCCCCCGGTGCCACGGGGATCTCAGTTGGCCTTGTTTCAGCAAAATAGTGGGGGAAAGGGAAATGGGGGCCCCGGGCCCGGGTTTTTTGGGGTTTTGGTTTAAAACTTATCGGGTTTTGATGGTTGAGCCATCATAGGGAAAATCTTAGAGAAGGTTTTGGGGGCCTGAAGGCTGGTTCTTTGCCTCAGGAGTAAAGGGGTTTTTGCCATGAAATGAGAATGAGAACCCCCCCATCCTGCCCTACCTGGGGCCCCGTTTGGGGGTGGGAGGCCTGTGACCCGGGCCCGGGGGAGGCCAAAAACAAGGCCCCATTTCCCCCCCAAAGCAAAAAAAGGGAAAAAAAAAAAAAACACAAAACCTTACCCCCTTTTTTGTAATTTTGGGAAAAAATTTGTTTTGGGTTTACAGCCCTCCCAAATGTGCTGGGAACCCCCCCAGCCCTCCCCAGCTTCCAGCCCGGGGCTGGGTTATCCAGCTTTTACTTTTGGCCTTTCCTTTGGGTGCCCCGCTACCCCCTCCTTTTTTCCCCGCTCCCGCTGGAGAGAATACTAGCCTGCTTCTTTCTGCCACCAAACCTTGGGAAACTCCCCAAATCACTTGCTTTTTTTCCCCCCTCATGCTCACTCGGTTTTCTCTCCCCCAAAATGCAGGGCCACCGGGGGCACACAAAAACCATGCCCCCCCCAGCGCACTGAACAGAAAACCCAGTCCCCGTTTTTTTTCTGGGATCCCGGCCCCGGGGTGCTGTCTCCATTCACTGGCACCCCCCACACTCTTGGGTTTAATTTATTTGCATCCGGCCCTCTTAAGCTCCTGGAACTCATGAGCTCCCTCTCTTCCAACCCCCAGGCCTTGGGGACACCCAGGGTGCTGGTGTGCATGCTTTCTTCCACACCCCCCCCCCGCCTGGTGTTTGGGAACCCCAAAATCATGGGGTCCCCTTTTTCGATCACCAAGGGACCAAGCTCCCTCCAGTAAAAATCCAAATTTCCTTTAACTTGGCCCCTCCCCCGAATTCCCGATTTGAACCCCTTTCCTTTTTTCTTCCCCCCTGGCCCAGGCAAGACTGCCCACAAAACCCGGTGCCCAAAAACAGGCCAGTGTTTAAAAAGGGCCCCCCGCTCTGCTTTAAACCCGATCCCCGGAGGGCCCCACAGTGAGCCAGTTCTAAGAAAAATGAGAGGGCTGAGAGGACGGGAAAAGGTGGAGGGGGGGGTTTGGGGAAGGGGGGATGGTTAGCAAACACAGGCCAGTGCCAGCACAGTCAGGGCTTGGTAGGGAAACCGGGGCTGGGTGGGGGGCCCGAGTGAGCACTCAGCGGGCCCCGGTGGCCCCGTCTGCACCCAGAATGGAAACCCTCCAGCTTCATAGGAGTCTCCCTGGACCTCATTCACCAGGCCTGCATTGGGGAGATTGAAAGCGGCACTTACCTGTCTGAAAAGTAAGCTTCATGATGGTGTGGCCCTCTGTGGAGAAGGTGATGACGGACGATCCGACAGGTTAGGGCTGGGGAGGAAGCTCGTGCTCATGAGAAGCTCTACATGACCCAGACTCAAAATGAAGCCAGTGTGCTGAAGCCAGGAAGAAGGCGCATGCACCAATTTCTCTTTTCCCTCACAACAGCGGCCTTCTGCTTTGGGTTCATTTCCCAAATATGGAAGTTTCTCTAACTTTAATGAAGGATTGTAGGTATCCTAGTGAAGGAAGCCTGTGGAGACATGCTGCCTTCTTGGAAGAATGTACCCAGGATGGCATCTGATCCAACCTTATACCCTCTCAACCCCCTCTAAAGTGTTTTTTCTCTTCTTAAACACACACACACACATACAACATGCACCTGATAGCATCAAAATACCTATGCATTTTTTCACGAGGGTCCGCCTAACTAGGTTCTCTTCATCTATAAAGTTCTCTTTGTACCTTTACTCCTCTTCCTTCCCTCTTTTACATTTTTCTCTGCTTTATTCCCACTCATCTCAGAGAAAATCATTCTCCTTTTTAGCACCTTTTCATATACATCCCTCCATTTCCTTTCCCTGGACTCTGTCTTTTGGTCCATTGACACTTAGCATCATTAGGTAAATTGCTACAGTAGGTTCTTTAGATAAGCCTCCCTACTGCTCACTGGGTCGTGTTTCAACACATTTTACTCACAATATCAGACACAAAACCTTTTCTGGACCACAATAACCTTTGACATGTCAGACCCCTGCCCAAGAATCATCTGTAGATCTCTATTTTTTTACAGCAGGAAATCCAAGTCCCTTGGCCTGACATTATGTGCCCTGAAGGCTTTGGTCCAAATCCATCCTGTGCAGCCTCATCTCCCAACCTTCTTCTGCATTAACCCTATTCTCCAGCTGAACAGACCACTCACTGCACAAGAAGTCTCCGTAATAGTTTCTGTTACTCTCTCTTCCCCATCCTTCAAGATCTAGTTCTAGTTCCACATCCTCTAGGAAAACCACCTTGACTTTTCCCTAAGAATTCTTGTTTTCTCTTTAATTGCCTTTTAAGACTTTCGCCTTTTTCTTTTGGCTTTTGACACCATTTAACATGGTATTCAGTTATCGGCATTACAGGTTTGCCTGTTTCCTCATCTATGAGGAACCTTCTAGGGTAGACTGTGTCCCCTATCACAATTATGACCTGCCTTCCAAGTAGGAGGCAAGAAAACTGCTGAGACCCAATGGAATCTACATGACCTGTTCTTTTTTGCTTCAGAACATTCCCCTGGGCTCTGTGCTCTTGACTCTAGGGGCTCCCTTTCCCATTGAGTCTAAAACAGCTGTGTTGACTCTGCCTGGACAGGGGAAAATACCCTGCAATTTGGAGAAGCCATACTTTTCAAACTTCTTGACCGAAATCCTCCTACAAAGGAATAAATGTTCATCCAGTTGTTGTTCACACTTCCTGACCTGAAAATGATAGAAGACTTGAGTTAAAAGGGATGTGGTCCATCCATTATGTAGGCAGAATTTCTGCCTCCTCTGTTTCCTTTCCAGTTGAGACCCCTTTAGCCAACTCCTTCCTCCCACTCATTGTGGGACTGAAGGCTGCACACACCTCAGCAATCTCAGTGGGTCATTCTGGTGGTGAATTCACAAGTTTTTGCAAGTGTGGGATGGGTGACCAATCAGACCTGTGTGCTTGGGAGTCAGGAACTTTTTAAGGGATGAGGAACTTCTGCTAACAAACCAGGATGGGCTGTGCAGCTATCACATTGGAAGTGATGTAGGATGCATTGTTTTGGAAAAGCCTCCAGTGATTTTGATATGACTCTTCTGGTCCTCAGTTTCCCTTGAGCATAAACCATTCCCAGGTGTCTGCTCCTCTCTTGTTCCTTGAAAGTGTGTGTTTGGGTGCATGTCAGGGCTCTTTGGCACAATATTCCAACAGAAGTCTCTTAGTTGGTCCTGTCTACCATTCCTTCTGCATCCTCTAGACTGCAACTAAATCTCTCAACAAAATAGTGATGAAACTAAGAATAGATTCTTTAAACATTATCAAGATTATCATTCATTGATATGTGTGTACCTCGCACTTCATGTTATATGAGTTCCAATTCCAGAACAACCCCATGATATCAGCATTATTTTCATTTTTCAGATAAGAAAGCTGAGGCTCTCACAAGTCATGGAATTTTCCACAATTTCCATAGCTGGTATGGAACTGAACCCATTTCTAGCCTTAAAACTCATGCTCTACACATTGCAGTGAGCAGATGCATGTGACATGGCTATGTCTAATAATTGTTGTTGTTGTTTGGTCTCTTAAGACATGTCTGACTTATAACCTCATGGACTGTAGCCCACCAGGGCCCTGTCTGTGGAATTTCCCAGGCAAGAATACTGGAGTGTGGAGTTGCCATTTCCTTCTCAAGGGCATCTTCCTTGGGGTCAAACCCAGCTCTTCTGCATTGGTGGGTGGATTCCTTACCACTGAGACCCCAAGAAAGCCCATATCCAAAAATTACTGAGTAGCAAACACCAGACTCTGACAACTGGCCCACAAAATAGGCTTTCTATCAGAAGCGTCCATACTAAATTGCAAGACAAATCCTTTCTTAACACTTGAAACTAACATAATGTTGTTTAAGTCAACTATACTTCAATTAGAAAGTAAAACTTTTGTACTTCATGTACTCAAATCACAAAAAGAGAACACATTAAAAAGAATTATACACCACGTCCAAATGAGATTTATCCTTGGAATGTGAGCATGGTTCAACGTATGCAAATTAAAAAATGGGATACACAACATCAACAGATGAAAGCTAACAATCACAAGATCAACTCAATAGATTCAGGAAAAGCATTTGACATATTACAACAATATTTCATGATAAAAAAAACCTCAAACAGATTTGAGTATAGAAGGAACATATCACAAAATAATTAAGGCCGTACACAATAAACCCACAGTTAACATTATACTCATTGGTGGAAAGTTGAAAGCTCTAAGATCAGGCCTGAGCCAAGGATTCTCACTTTTATCACTCTTCTGTTAAAGCTAATTGGCACAACAAAGAAACAAAGGCATTCAAATTGGAAAGGAAGAAGCATGCTTGTCATTATTTGCAAATTATTTGATTTTGTATATAAAGAATTCCAAATACTCAACCAAAGACCTGTTGGATCTAAACAATGAATTCGGTGAATTTTCAAGATATAAAAATCAACATACAGAAATCAGTTGCAGTTCCAGTAATGAAACTTTGAAAGACAAATAAAGGAAACTATCTTATTGGGAATAACATAAAAAATAAGAAAACACCTAGGAATAAATTTAACTAAAGAAGTGAGAATCTGTTCAATAAAAACTATGTCACAAATTGAAAAGACACCCCATGTTCCTGCATTGGAAAAAAAAATATTGTAAAAATTTCCATAGTACCAAAAGCCATATAGCTTCAATGCTATCCCTGTCAAAATTCCAATGCATTCATAGCAATAGAAAAAAATAGTCCTAGAATCTGTGTGAAGCCACAAAAAACTCCAAATAACCAAAGCATTCCTGAGAAAGAACAAATCTGGAGGCAACATACTTCCTGACTTCAAACTCTCCTTCCTGATTTCAAAGCTATAGTGATTAAAACCATATAGTAATAGCATAAAAATAGACACACAGACAAATGAAACAGAATAGAGAACCCAGAATTAATGCCACATATAGTTAACAAATATTTGAACAAGGGAGCTAAGAGCACCCATGGGGAAAATATAATATCTTCAACAAATGGTATTGAAAAATAAAGCACATGCAGGAAAATGGAAATGAACCTGCATGTTACACGACTCACCAAAACTAACTTCAAGTCATAAGACCTGATACCATGAAACTCCTAGAAGGAAATATAGAGAGAAACTTTGAGATTAATCTTGCCAATAACTTTTGGGGTATAAAATCAACAAAATCACAAACAACAAAAGCAAAAATCAACATCAAGCATAAAACTTCTGCAAAGCAAAAGTGACAACAACAAAAAATAAAAAGGCAACCAATAGACTGGGACTAAATATTTACAATCACATATTGGATAAAGGGTTAATACCTAAAATATGTAAAGGGCATATACAACTCAAATAAAAATACCCAAACAGTCTGATTAAAAAGTGGGTAGAGAAATAGATACTTTTTTCAAAGGAGACATCCAAATGGACAGCAAGTACATGAAAAGATGCTCCGTGTCACTAATTATCAAAGGAATGCAAATCAAAAACCCAATGAGATACATCTCTCACCTGTTAGAATGGCTATCATCAAGAAGACAAGAGATAACAAGCATTGGTGACAATGCACAGCAAAGGGAAAAACTGTTACAGTGTTGATGGGAATATAAATTGTCTTAGCCACTATGGAAAACAATATGGAGGTTCCAGAGAAAATTTAAAATAGAATCACCACACCCAGCAATCCCACTCCTGGGTGGGGAAGTGAATGGGGAATGAAAACAGAATATTGAAGGGACATACACAATTCCATGTTTATTGCAGCATTATTCACAATAGCGAAGATAACAGAAACAACCTAAGTGCCCATGAAGAGATGAGTAGATTAAAGAACACACTGTATATATATATACAATGGAGTATAATTCAGCCATAAGAAAGAAAGCTATCCTGCCATTTGTGTCAATAGTGATGGATCTTTTGCTAAGTAAGATAAATCAGACAGAGAAAGACAAATATTGTATGTTATCACTTACATGTGGAATCTAAAATAGCCAAACTCAACTAAACACGGTAAAGTGGTGGTTACCAGGGTCTTGGGGGAGTAAGCAGTGATGTTTAAGGGTACAAACTTGCAACTAGTTGACAAATAAATCTCAGGTAGCTAATGCACAGTTTAGTGAACATACAAAAATATTTTATTATAATCATTAAATTTTCCAAGTGACTAGATCTTAATTATTCCCACCACAAAAAAGAAGTAATAATCATGTGATTTGATAAAGGTGCTAGCTAAATATATTTGATATATGTCAACTATATTTTGAAGGAAAATAAGGATTTTTAAAAAGGAAGAATTAAAGAAAATCAGAAAAAACTATATGTATATATTGTATATGAAAATATTGATTTGTAACCATTAATGCCCATGTGGCGATAAAGAAAATATCTCTAATAGGTACTGAACATATTTTCACACAAAGGAAGTAAAAAGGAAACCAAAACCTGTTACTTTTAAAAAAAAAATCAACTAAACACAAAAGAAGGCAGAAATGAAGAAAATTAGGGAGAAAGAAAGCTAAAAGACATACAGAAAACAAATAGCAAAAGTCCTTCCCTATCAGTAATTACTTTAAATATGCATGGATTAAACTCTCCAATCAAAACATACAAATTGCCATAGTGGATAAAAAAAAGATGCAACCATATGACGACTACAAGAGACTCACTTTTGATGTTAAGACACCAGGAGGTTAAAAAATGAAAGGATGATAAGAGATACTTCAAGCAAAGATAAATCCAAAGAGAGCTGGGATGACTATTAGACTTTACATAAATACTTGTTATGAAAGACAAGAAAGACGTTATATAATTAAGGGAGTGTTACTTCACTGAGAAGACAAAAAATTACAAACAGATATGCACCAAATATCAGATAAGCAAAATTTAAGAAGCAAACAGAAGTAAGGGAGATACAAACAGGTCTACAATAATAGTCAGAGACTTCAATACCTCACTTTCAGTAATAGAACAATCAAACAAACTATAAGAAAATAGAGAAATAAGGGAATAACGGATGTGAACGTCATCACAAGCCAATTGTATCTAACAGATATGTATAGAACACTCTTCTCCTAAACAGTAGAATACAGATTTTTCTCCAGGATAGATTATAAGACATTTCTTTAAAATTCTTTTTAAAAATATTCATTTATTTATTTAATTTTTAGCTGTGCTAGGTCTTTGCTGCTGCGTGAGGTCTTTCTCTAGTTGCAGCAAGTTGAGTCAATAGCATAAAGTAATCTGGAAATTCACAAATATGTGGAAATTGTTTAAACGATGCCCTTTTAATCAGCGAATGGATCACAAGAGAAATTAGAAAATAGGAGACAAATGAAAAAGGAACCAGACATACCAAAACATACAGTGAAAGTAGAGAGGGAAATTTGTAGTTGTAAACAGGTTCATTAAAAACGAAGAAAAATCTCAAATCTATAAACTAACTTTATAGCTTATGGAACTAGAAAAAGAAATGAAAACTAGCCCAAACTAGCAGAAGGGAGGAAAAAAAAAAGGCTATAAACAGAGATGGATAAAACATAGAATAGAAAAATGAATACCAATGAAATAAAAAAAATTGGCATATTGAAAAGACCAGCAAAATCTACATACCTTTATATCCACTGACCTAAAGAGGGGTGACTCAAATTACTGAAATAAGAAAATGAAGTGGGGGCACTACTACTGATTTTATACAAAAAAAAAAAGATTTAAGAGAGCACTGAAATTTGTAAGCCAACAAAATAGATAACCTAGATGAAGTGAGTGAGTTCCAAGAAACACACTTAACTACCAAACTGAATCATGAGTAAACAAAAGCTCGATTCAGTAATCAATAATCTCCCAACAGAGAAAAGTCCAGGACCAGATGGTATCACAGGTTAATTCCACTAATCATTTAAAGAAGAATTAACAGTAATCTTTCTCAAAATCTGTTAAAAAAATGGAAGATTAAGGAACACTTTCAAACTTATTTTATGAGGCTTGCATTACCCTGATACCAATGCTAGACAAACCATACAAGAAGAGTACAGACTAATATTTCATATGGATATAAATACAAAAATCTTCAATTAAAAAATCTAGCAGCATCTGAAAAGGTGGGATTTATTTCTATAATATAAAGAAGTTTCAACATAAAAAATTAAACAATGTAATTAATAAAATTAGTATATTGGAAAACTACATAATCATTTCAACTGAGGAAGAAGAATCATTTGATAAAATCTAAAATCCCTTTGTAAAAACACTCAAATTAAGAACAGAGAAAAATTCTCTGAAAAACATGATAAAGGCTAATATATGAAAAACCTACAGCTAACACAACAATGGTGAAAGACCAAAAGCTTTTCCCCAAAGATCAAAAGTAGTACAAGGATGACCACTTTCATCACTTCTGTTAACATAAAATTGAAAGTTATAGGCAACTAGGCAAGAAAGAGAAATAAAGGCATCCAAACTGGAAAAAAAAAGATATAGCATCTCCGTACTTGGATAACATAATCTTATATGTAAAAATCCCTGAAGATTTCACCAAAACATTTGATTTAATAAAGCAATTCAGCAAAGTTATAGGATACAAAATTGACATATAAAAATCAGTTATATTTCTATATACTAATAATGTATATTGGTACTCTGCATTCAAATGGGTATATCTTTCCTTTTCTCCTTTGCCTTTTACTTCTCTTTTTTTCATAGCTATTTTGTAAGAAAATCAGAGATACCAAAGGAAAATTTGGTCAGGGCATAGACTTGGATTACTGTGATATAATGGTTTGCCTTGGAAACAGAGATCATTCTGCTGTTTTTGAGATTGCATCCAAGTACTGCATTTCAGACTCTCTTGTTGACTATGATGGCTACTCCATTTCTTCTAAGGGATTCTTGCCCACAGTAGTAGATATAATGGTCATCTGAGTTAAGTTCACCCATTCAAGTACATTTTAGTTCACTGATTCCTAAAATGTTGATATTTACTCTTGCCATCTCCTACTTGACCACTTCCAATTTGCCTTGATTCATTGACCTAACATTCCAGGTTCCTATGCAATATTGCTCTTTACAGTATTGGACTTCTATCACAGACACATGCACAACTGGGTGTTGTTTTGCTTTGGCTTCCTCTCTCCATTCTTTCTGGAGTATTTCTCCAGATAGCTGTGAAAAGAAGAGAAGTGAAAGGCAAAGGAGAAAAGGAAAGATAAACCCATTTGAATGCAGAGTTCCAAGGAATAACAAAGAGAGATAAGAAAGCCTTCCTCAGTGATCAATGCAAAGAGTTAGAGGAAAGCAATAAAATGGGAAAGACTAGAGATCTCTTCAAGAAAATTAGACATACCAAAGGAAAATTTCATGCAACGATGAGTTTGATAAAGGACAGAAATGGTATGGACCTAACAGAAGCAGAAGATATTAAGAAGAGGTGTAAGAATACACAGAAGAACTATACAAAAAAGATTTTCATGATCCAGATAACCATGATGGTATGATCACTCATCTAGAGCCAGACATTCTGGAGTGCAAAGTTGAGTGGGCCTTAGGAAGCATCACTACTAACAAAGTTAGTGGAGGTGATGGAATTCCAGTTGAGCTATTTCAAATCCTAAAAGATGATGCTGTGAAAGTGCTGCACTCAATATGCCAGCAAATTTGGAAAACTCAGCAGTGGCCACAGGACTGGCAAAGGTCAATTTTCATTTCAATCCCCAAAAAAGGCAATGCCAAAGAATGCTCAAACTACCTCAACCATTGTACTCATGTCACACGCTAGCAAAGTAATGCTTAAAATTCTCCAAGCCAGGCTTCAACAGTACATGAACCATGAACTTCCAGATGTTCAAGCTGGTTTTAGAAAAGGCAGAGGAAGCAGAGATCAAATTGCCAACATTTGTTGAATCATTGAAAAAGCAAGAGAAAAATGGCTACTTCTGCTTTATTGACTATGCCAAAGTCTTTGACTGTGTGGATCACAACAAACTGGAAAATTCTTCAAGAGATGGGAATACCAGACCACCTGTCATGCCTCCTGAGAAATTTGTATGCATGTCAGGAAGCAGAACTGGACATGGAACAACAGACTGGTTCCAAATAGGAAAAGGAGTACATCAAAGCTGTATACTGTCACCCTGCTTACTTAACTTATATGCAGAGTACATCATGAGAAATTCTGGGCTGGAGGAAGCACAAGCTGAAATCAAGATTGCTGGGAGAAATATCAATAACCTCAGATATGCAGATGACACCACCCTTATGGCAGAAAGCAAAGAGGAACTAAAAAGCCTCTTGATGAAAGTGAAAGAGGAGAGTGAAAAAGCTGGCTTAAAACTTAACATTCAGAAAACTAAGATCATGGCATTTGGTCCCATCAGTTCATGGCAAATAGTTGGGGAAACAGTGAAAACAGTGATAGACTTTACTCTTTTTGGGCTCCAAATCCCTACAGATGGTGACTGCAGCCATTAAATTAAAAGACACTTGCTCCTTGGAAGAAAAGTTATGACCAATCTACACAGCATATTAAAAAGCAGAGACATTACTTTGCCAACAAAGGTTGGTTTAGTCAAAGCTATGGTTTTTCCAATAGTCATGTATGGATGTGAGATTTGGACTATAAAGAAAACTGAGCACCAAAGCATTGATGCTTTTGAATTGCGTTGGAGAAGACCCTTGAGAGTCCCTTGGACTGCAAGGAGATCAAACCAGTTCATCCTAAAGATCAGTCCTGAATATTCATTGGAAGGACTCTTGTTGAAGCTGGAACTCCAACACTTTGGCCACCTGATACGAAGAACTGACTCATTGGAAAAGACCCTGATGCTGGGAAAGATTGAAGGTGGGAGGAGAAGGGGATGACAGAGGATGAGATGGATGGATGGACATGAGTTTAAGTAAACTCAGGGAGTTGGTGATGGACAGGGAGGCCTGGTGTGCTGCAGTCCATGGGGTTGCAAAGAGTCGGACACGACTGACTGGTGACTGAACTGAACTGAATAATGTATATTAGATATTATAGTATATAGAAACTGTTTCAAAATTAGGAAAGGAGTATGTCAAGGCTACATATTGTCACCCTGCATATTTAACTTCTATTCAGAGAACATCATGAGAAATGCCAGGCTGGAAGAAGCATATTGAAAAGTAGAGACATTACTTTGCCAGCAAAGAACTGTAGTAGTCAAAGCTATGGTTTTTCCAGTAGCCATGTATAAATGTGAGAGTTGGATCATAAGGAAAGCTGAGAGCCGAGGAATTGATGCTTTTGAACAGTGGTGCTGGAGAAGACTCTTGAGAGTAACTTGGACAACAAGGAGATCAAACCAGTCAATCCTAAAGAAAATAAATCCTGAATATTCATTGGAAGGACTGATGCTGAAGCTGAAACTCCAATAATTTGGCCACCTGCTGTGAAGAACTGACTCACTAGAAAAGACCCTGTTGCTGGGAAGGATTGATGGCAGGAGGAGAAGGGGACGACAGAGGATGAGATGGTTGGATGGCATCACTGACTCGATGGACATGAGTTTGAGCGAGCTCCAGGAGTTCGTGATGTACAGGGAAGCCTGGCGTGCTGCAGTCTATGAGGTTGCAAAGAGTTGGCCACTATTGAGTGACTGAATAACAATACTAATAATGAACATTCTAAGAAGGAAATTAAGAAAACAGCTTCATTTACATTATCAAACAGAATAAAATCTTTAAGAATTAATGTAATCAATGAGACGAAGTGAAGTGAAGTGAGGGATTCCCTGGTGGCTCAGATGGTAAAGCATCTGCTCGCAGTGCGGAAGACCTGGGTTTGATCCCTGGGTTGGGAAGATCCCCTGGAGAAGGAAATGGCAATCCACTCCAGTGAAATTCTGTAAATATGTAAATCATTGGAAAAATATGATAAGGAAAATCATAGTTTTTTCTATGGTAAGACAATCAAGCTAAGTCAAAACTAAAACATTCAGTATATGCCCCCATTTGTGATGGACTGCTCCCAAATATGCATTGTGCCCTAACCATATCTCCTCAAGATAGGAGGATATAATCAACCTTTGAGGATGATGGTCCCTTTCTTCTGATGCCAGTATTGTAAGTTTTAAGATCAATTCTTCTTTTCTCATTCTGGGAGGGGATCATTGACCTAAAAGCTTATTCTTTATATGCATACCTGGCTAAAATCTCTGATGAACTTTACGTGTAATGTTAACCTGTCAGTGTGGTATATGATTCTTTGTCTCAAAAATATATAAAACTGCATTTCTAGCTCCTGGCAAGTGAAACAGTTCTCAGAGATTCTGAGACTCTGTCTCTTAGATTATAATCCTCTGTTTAGCTTTAATAAAATTGTCTACTTTCTCTTCTTTGCTTAATTGTTAATTGACTTTTCATCAGCAAACATTACATATTCATGGATTAACAGCCCTAATATTGTTAAATTGTCAATACTAGCTAAGGGTATCTACAAATTCAATGCAGTATCTATCAAAGTCTCAACAACATTTTTCTTTTTTGTAGAAATTGAACAATCCACATCAAAGTTCATATGGGATCTCAGGAAACTCAAATAGCTATAAGCAAAACCTTGAATAAAAACAAAGTTGGTAGATTCACATTTGCTGGTTTCAAAATTTATTACAAAACTACAATAATCAAAACAGTATGACTCTGGCATAAGGACAGACATATAGAAAAATGGAATAAAATGGAGAGCCCAGAAATAAACCTTCTTATATCTGTTTAATTGATTTTTTTTTACAAGGATACCAAGATCATCCAAAATGAGAAATGACAGTATTTTAAACAAATGATGTTAGGAAAACAGAATGTCTACATGCCAAAGAATGCAGTTAGATTCTTGCTTTATACCTACATGGTATATACAAAAGTTAATTCAAAATGAATCAGAGACCTAAAAGTAAAGGCTAAAACTAATAAACTTATAAGAAAACATAGGGGAAAAGCTTCACGATATTGGATTATGTAATTGTTTTAAGATATGACACCAAAAACACAGGCAACAAAAGAAAAACAGCAGATAAATCAAACTTCATCAAAAGTAAAAACTTTTGTGCAAAAGATACCATAAAAAATGAAAAGATAACCTACAGAATGAAAGAACAGTTGCAAATCATATATCTGATGAGAAACGGATATCCAGAATGCACAAGAACTCCTACAATTCAACAACCAAAACCAAACAACCCAATTACAGAATGGGTAATGGACTTAAATATACATTTCTACAAAGAATATATATAAACAGACATTAAGCACATAAAAAGATTCTCAACATCACTAGACACTAGGGAAATGTAATCCAAAACCACCGCAATGGCTATTATCAAAACCAAAACAAAATAAACAAAAAAAACTTGGAAAGTAATATCTCAGAGAGAATGTAGAGAAACCAAAACTCTTGTACACTGCTTGTGTGAATATAAAATAGTGCAACCACTGTGGGAAATAGTATAGCGTAGTTAACATAGTTAAACACAGAATCAAAAGCATAGAATGATTCAGTAATTCCACTCCTAGTTATACGCCTCAAAGAAGTGAAAACAGGGACTCAAACAGATACGTGTACACAAATATTTGCAGCACTATTCACAATAGCTCCAAAATGGAAACAATCCAAGTGCTTCAGTTCAGTTCAGTTCAATTCAGTCGCTCAGTTGTGTCCGACTCTTTGCGACCCCATGAACCGCAGCATGCCAGGCCTCCCTGTCCATCATCAACTCCCAGAGTTCACCCAAACCCGTGTCCATTGAGTCAGTGATGCCATCCAGCTATCGCATCCTCTGTCGCCCCCTTCTTCTCTTGCCCTCAATCTTTCCCAGCATCAGGGTCTTTTCAAATGAGTCAGCCCTGCGCATCAGGTTGCCAAAGTATTGGAGTTTCAGCTTCAACATCAGTCCTACCAATGAACACGCAGGACTGATCTCCTTTAGGATGGACTGGTTGGATCTCCTTGTAGTCCAAGGGACTCTCAAGAGTCTTCTCCAACACCACAGTTCAAAAGCATCAATTCTTCAGCGCTCAGTTTTCTTTATAGTCCAACTCTCACATCCACACATGACCACTGTAAAAACCATAGCCTTGACTAGATGGACCTTTGTTGACAAAGTAATGTCTCTGCTTTTCAATATGTTGTCTAGAGTGCTTATCGACAGTTAAAAGGATAAAGGAAATGTGGTATATACATTAAATGGAATATTATTCAGCCATAAAAAGAATGAAAATTTTATATACGCTGCACATGGATGAACTTTGAAAAGCATTTTGCTAAGTGAAATAAGCCAGACACATAAGGCCAACTAGTGTATGATTCCACTTGTATGAGGTACCTAGATTAGGTAAATTCACAGATACAGAGAACAGGATAGAGGTTACCACAGTTGGGAGAGATGAATGGGAGTTACTGTTTATTAGGTACAGGTTTCAATGTTCTCTGCTGACCAAAGCACATAAACCATATACAGCCTTTCCTGAGCACCCTTCTAGAACAACCCCTCCCTCAGCATTTTTCATCCTCCTGTCCTAATTTTCCTTTTGGTGTTTATCCCCATCTAATACGCTATTTCCTCTTTATTTCTTGCCTCCTAAAATGAAAGCTCTAAGAGGACAAAGACTTTTCAAGTTTTGTTTGCTGCCTTATCCGCACTGCCCAAAACAGTGACTAGGGTACTGAAGTTTTCCAGTAATTATTTCAGTGAGTGGATGAACAAGGGAAAGAGGGGATGAATAAGACTGCTCACCAAGGGATGAAAGATCCAGAGAACCTGGGAAGTGTCTGAGGAGGTGTCTGACCTGCACCCCACTTCCCTACAAAGGGCACATGGGAGAGAGTGAGCCAGGGAGTCAGGGCTGGATCAGGGGCCCCTGCAGTGCAGGAGAGTTCCCAGGGTGTGTGACTCTGCCTTTCTAGGCAGTATATTTTATGCTCATCCTCCACAACTTCATCTGACACATGCTAGGAAAACTATATAAACTCCCATTCATCCTTATCACAACCTGATGAGGTAGGTAGGAAGATCCCATTGTACAGATGGGGATGCTGAGGCAGAGAGAGGAGGCGATTTGCCCAAGCCGCATGCAGTCAGTGGAATCTGCCTGACTGCAAAGTTGGGGCTGCCTCCTCAGTGGTCATTATTCCCCTCTCCCCAAGAGTATCAGGAAGCATCCACAGGAGGAAGCCTGTTCTCATACTCTGGGAAAATCTTGTCAAGCTTATTTTCTTCAACTAGAATGAAAGAACAATTTCCAAGGAGTGGTGTTCTTCCCCTGGGGCTGAAGGAGTATGCTGTGCTTTCAGAGAAGCCTGCCTAGGCCTCCATGGCCAAGCTGTAAGCTTACTCCTTCCTGATGGCCCAGCACTCAGAAGTGGGTACTAAGGGCCCTTTATTGGACAGCCCCACATCCCCTTCCCATTTGCAAGATCCAGTAGGAGTCAGTCCTGGCCAGCCTTAAAGGCAAGTGTTATGACTGATGGTAAAGGTGAGGGTCTGAGGAGCAGCTTCAGTACTGGAGCCTGAGTGCTGATAGAGGGGACTTAAGTTGCTCCCCTTTCTCTCCTGCCTTCCCAGCCTCTTGAGAAGACCCGTACCCTTCACACTGAATTAAGTAGCTACACCAGCTATGGTAAAAGGGACCTGTGCTGCCTCCAGCATTTAAGAAGCTAAAGGAGGCAAAAGGTAGGGGAGGAAGTGAGAGGGGTGGAAAGTGGGGACAACCTGGTTTAAGCAGCCATTTCTCTGGTGCTTCTTTTAGTCCCCCTACCTTACACCTTCCTTGGAAGAGAAGAAAGGGGAACATCCCCTCACTGCTTAATGCTTTGCAGCAAACTAACTTTGATTGACATTGAGTAAACCATTTAGTACTCTCAACCTGTTTCATAACCTTAAGATAGAGAAATAGAACATCATCCCACAAGTTGTTAGGCGTTTTAGTGTTCAGCACATCTTGGAACCTGCTAAGGCCCAATTATTATTATTTCATGTGACCCATCTGTGTCCAGAGCCCTTCCCCATCCATCTTGGGGCTCTGTTGTGCCCACATTGGGCTTGACTGCAGAGAGCAGGGGTGTGGTCAGGGGCACTGAAACAGAATGGCAGCTGAGAGGACCATTTGGACTCACTGCCACTCTCTGCAAAGATGACCCAAAGAAGCTGTCATCCCCCTACAATGTCCAACCATCTCCAACCCCAAAGCCCCAAAGGGGAATTACTACCACACCCTGGGCAATCAGACAAGACGTGCCCCAGGGTGTCTTAGCAGTCCCTCCACTGGACTGTGAGGAGGAAACATCTCTTTTCATCTCTGGTGCCTTTGCTTAGAAGCTGGTGAGCTGGGTCACCCATCCCCTCAATCATCAGTCTCCATGGAGAATAAGAAGAATCAGAGGAAGTACAACCTGGGATGCTGGAATGAGGGCAACACAAGAAGTCTGAGTCCTGTCACCCCCACCAGCCTCTGGGATACTTCACCCAATCTCTGGGAGCTTGCACCACTTTCCAGAAGGCTGAATATGTAAATACTTTTCCTGTTTTATGTTCCAGGATTGCTTTGAGGATGACAGATGTACAGTAAAAGATTTTAGGGACCATAAAATCCTTTCCTTGGTACTGGGAGTCATACCATTGTTAATACTAAATAAATAAAATTTATCCTCAGCCCCATAGAGGAGATGAAAATGGAACCAAGGCAGTCTCTCCAGTCTGAGGATCCACCCTTTGATTTCCTTCCTTGAGGGTCAGAAGGTACTTAATGAGAGGCCCAGGTTTCCCAAGGACACATGCAGACAGACGAAACTGTTCAAAAAGTGCACACAAACTGTAATGTGGGTCTCTAAATTGCTCAAAGAAAGAAGCAAAACATTTAGAATCAGCAAAGCAAAGAGCTTCCTAAGCACTGACACTATGAGAATGCCTAACAGATGACACAGCAATCTCTCTGGGTCCCAGTAAAATAGAGGTTATTTGGTTAAAAACAAAACAAAAACACAAACACAACCCCAAACCCTAAGTGATCTCCCACATGCTGAGAAGACAGCTCTTAGTAATCACTTGTCCCTCCAGCTGTTTAAGGGGCATGAAGGTTACAGATCCAGGCCAAGCTGAGAGCCATCCAGAAGCCTATGGTGGCCTTTTTAATGTCCCAAAGAAAAAGTCCCAGGAGACAAAGGCCTAGGGCATTCCTTCTGATTCAGGACAAGGAGGCCACAGAGGTCTGTTGCTTGGGTCTGATCAAGGCTACACTGCCCTTTCCCCTCAGAGAAGCTGGCATCCATTTAAGCCAAATCCTGCCCATACTGACATCAGAGACAGCACCACCCATTGGCATTGGCAAGGGCAGGAGGGCCACTCACATGTCCAAGATGAAGTAGAGATCAAATGAGCTCTGGCAGGAACTCTTGTCTTCTCCTGACCGGCTCTTCCGGTGCCAGGTGCGGGGGCCCTGGAGGTGCTGGAAGCTTTTCGAGTTCTGGATGAGGTGGCGATAGAGCTTCCCCCAGTCCAAACCAAGGTGGTGGAGGTCTTTCCAGCCTGGACGACTGTGCTGGAAGCTCCCCAAGCTCAGCAGCGGAGGTGGCAACACCAGTAGCAGGAAGAGCGTGGGCCCCGGCATGCCAGGCCTCCAGCTCTCCATTTATTTCGGCTGCCCCTGAGGCCTCACTGGATGCTGGCAACTCAAGGCCACCTCAAATGGCAGCCTCCGCCACCACTCTGTGTTCCTAGGGCCTTTGGCCCCTCCAGCCCTTTCACAAAAGTGCCTCCTAGGGCCTTTCACAAAAGTGCCCTGTGAGCCTTGTCTGGTACCTGCCCTGAGGGCAAAGAGGTGAAGATGGCTGGCTTTGGGGGATGGCCCTTCCCCCGCCCCAGGGGGCAGAATTCCCTGTGATGACCCTTATGAGGGACAGGAAGGTTGGCATGGTGACTTTGTGACCTGCAGCTCTGCTCAGCGTCCTGCCTGTGGACAATCCCAGGGGGGAGTCAGGGGACTTTTGGAGGGTCAGTAAGATAAGGCCTCCATTTGTCCCTTATCCTAAATCCTCTCTAGGAGCCATGAAAATCCTGGAGCTATCCTGCCTTGTCCTGAAAGAGGGCAGAGCAGAGGTGGCTTAGATAAAGACATCACAATCATGATGCTGTCTAGGAACTGGGAATGTTACAGTGGTCATTCATGTGACCCAGCAGATGGAATGATACAGAAGGGAAATAAATTAAATTCCTGCAAAGATGTCAAACTCCCTTGTAAATAAGGACATGCCAGTTATCCATTTTGTATAAAAACCACCCCAAGCTGAATGACAAAACAAAAACTATTTTGTTATGCTCACAGTTATATGGATCAGAAATTCAGAAAGGGCTTAGTGAGGATGGCTTGTCTCTGCTCCATGGAAAAACATGCAAAAACTGTAATGGAGTGGGGTTGGGTTCACAGCCATTAGTGTGTGACCATTAGTATGAGATGGTTAGAATGAGACCCTTAGTCAGCTGCCCAGAGGCCTTTAAGACAGAGATTTCAGTGAGAAGTGGATCGTGGCCCTCTCCTCGGGGCCCTCCAGGCTCTCTGGTCTCAGGCCAGTAAGTGAGCTGGGGGCCTGGCAATAGGCTGAGAGCTGTGTGCTGCAAAGTTCCTGAGACCTCATCACGCCCACTGACCAGACCCAGGCTTTGAAGCAGCGTCCGACCCCTTCTGCATCCCACCTCCTTGACCTAGTAGTGATGGCAACAGTATCCATGGGTTGCAGTCCCCCATTTTGGGTGGCCTGATGAGCCTGAGGGCCAGCAGGGCCCTGGGTTCCTGGCTCCCTCAATGATGACAGCTGATCGGGGTCTAGAGACCTGGTTCTGAGGGCATCACTAGCTGAGAATCTGCTTCCTCAGCCAGACCTAGACACCGGTGGGAGGATCCAGACTGGGTGCTAGATGAATAACCTGGGCAGGGCAACAAGCCCAGGCTTTTTTTTTTTTTTTTATTTTTTTTTTTTTTTTCATTTTATTTTTATTAGTTGGAGGCCAACCACTTCACAGCACTGCAGTGGCTTTTGTCATACATTGAATTAGCCATGGATTTACATGTATTCCCCATCCCGGTCCCCCCTCCCACCTCCCTCTCCACCCCATCCCTCTGGGTCCTCCCAGTGCACCAGGCCTGAGCACTTGTCTCATGCATCCAACCTGGGCTGGTGATCTGTTTCACCCTAGATATACATGTTTCGATGCTGTTCTCTTGAAACATCCCACCCCCAGGTTCTCCCATAGAGTCCACAAGTCTGTTCTATACATCTGAGTCTCTTTTTCTTTTTTTGCATATAGGGTTATCGTTACCATCTTTCTAAATTCCATATATATGTGTTAGTATACTGTAATGGTCTTTATATTTCTGGCTTACTTCGCTCTGTATAATGGGCTCCAGTTTCACCCATCTCATTAGAACTGATTCAAATGAATTCTTTTTAACGGCTGAGTAATATTCCATGGTGTATATGTACCACAGCTTCCTCATCCATTCATCTGCTGATGGGCATCTAGGTTGCTTCCATGTCCTGGCTATGATAAACAGTGCTGCGATGAACATTGGGGTGCACGTGTCTCTTTCAGATCTGGTTTCCTTGGTGTATATGCCTAGAAGTGGTATTGCTGGGTCATATGGCAGTTCTATTTCCAGTTTTTTAAGAAATCTCCACACTGTTTTCCATAGCGGCTGTACTAGTTTGCATTCCCACCAACAGTGTAAGAGGGTTCCCTTTTCTCCACACCCTCTCCAGCATTTATTGCTTGTAGACTTTTGGATAGCAGCCATCCTGACTGGCGTGTAATGGTACCTCATTGTGGTTTTGATTTGCATTTCTCTGATAATGAGTGATGTTGAGCATCTTTTCATGTGTTTTTTAGCCATCCGTATGTCTTCCTTGGAGAAATGTCTGTTTAGTTCTTTGGCCCATTTTTTGATTGGGTCATTTATTTTTCTGGAGTTGAGCTGGAGGAGTTGCTTGTATATTTTTGAAATTAATCCTTTGTCTGTTGCTTCATTTGCTATTATTTTCTCCCAATCTGAGGGCTGTCTTTTCACCTTGCTTATAGTTTCCTTTGTTGTACAAAAGCTTTTAAGTTTCATTAGGTCCCATTTGTTTATTTTTGCTTTTGTTTCTAAAATTCTGGGATGTGGGTCATAGAGGATCCTGCTGTGATTTATGTCGGAGAGTGTTTTGCCTATGTTCTCCTCTAGGAGTTTTATAGTTTCTGGTCTTACATTTAGATCTTTAATCCATTTTGAGTTTATTTTTGTGTATGGTGTTAGAAAGTGTTCTAGTTTCATTCTTTTACAGGTGGTTGACCAGTTTTCCCAGCACCACTTGTTAAAGAGGTTGTCTTTTTTCCATTGTATATCCTTGCCTCCTTTGTCGAAGATAAGGTGACCATAGGTTCGTGGATTTATCTCTGGGCTTTCTATTCTGTTCCATTGATCTATACTTCTGTCTTTGTGCCAGTACCATACTGTCTTGATGACTGTGGCTTTGTAGTATAGTCTGAAGTCAGGCAGATTGATTCCTCCAGTTCCATTCTTCTTTCTCAAGGTTACTTTGGCTATTCGAGGTTTCTTGTATTTCCATACAAATTGTGAGATTATTTGTTCTAGTTCTGTGAAAAATACCGTTGGTAGCTTGATAGGGATTGCATTGAATCTATAGATTGCTTTGGGTAGTATAGCCATTTTGACAATATTGATTCTTCCAATCCATGAACACGGTATATTTCTCCATCTGTTTGTGTCCTCTTTGATTTCTTTCATCAGTGTTTTATAGTTTTCTATGTATAGGTCTTTTGTTTCTTTAGGTAGATATACTCCTAAGTATTTTATTCTTTTTGTTGCAATGGTGAATGGTATCGTTTCCTTAATTTCTCTTTCTGTTTTCTCATTGTTAGTGTATAGGAATGCAAGAGATTTCTGTGTGTTAATTTTATATCCTGCAACTTTACTGTATTCATTGATTAGCTCTAGTAATTTTCTGGTAGAGTCTTTAGGGTTTTCTATGTAGAGGATCATGTCATCTGCAAACAGAGAGAGTTTCACTTCTTCTTTTCCTATCTGGATTCCTTTTACTTCTTTTTCTGCCCTGATTGCTGTGGCCAACACTTCCAAAACTATGTTGAATAGTAGTGGTGAGAGTGGGCACCCTTGTCTTGTTCCTGATTTCAGGGGAAATGCTTTCAATTTTTCACCATTGAGGGTGATGCTTGCTATGGGTTTGTCATATATAGCTTTTATTATGTTGAGGTATGTTCCTTCTATTCCTGCTTTCTGGAGAGTTTTAATCATAAATGGATGTTGAATTTTGTCAAAGGCTTTTTCTGCATCTATTGAGATAATCATATGGTTTTTATCTTTCAATTTGTTAATGTGGTGTATTACATTGATTGATTTGCGGATATTAAAGAATCCTTGCATTCCTGGGATAAAGCCCACTTGGTCATGGTGTATGATTTTTTTAATATGTTGTTGGATTCTGTTTGCTAGAATTTTGTTAAGGATTTTTGCGTCTATGTTCATCAGTGATATTGGCCTGTAGTTCTCTTTTTTTGTGGCATCTTTGTCTGGTTTTGGAATTAGGGTGATGGTGGCCTCATAGAATGAGTTTGGAAGTTTACCTTCTTCTGCAATTTTCTGGAAGAGTTTGAGTAAGATAGGTGTTAGCTCTTCCCTAAATTTTTGGTAGAATTCAGCTGTGAAGCCATCTGGTCCTGGGCTTTTGTTTGCTGGAAGATTTCTGATTACAGTTTCAATTTCCTTGCTTGTGATGGGTTTGTTAAGATCTTCTATTTCTTCCTGGTTCAGTTTTGGAAAGTTATACTTCTCTAAGAACTTGTCCATTTCTTCCAAGTTGTCCATTTTATTGGCATAGAGCTGCTGGTAGTAGTCTCTTATGATCCTTTGTATTTCAGTGTTGTCTGTTGTGATCTCTCCATTTTCGTTTCTAATTTTGTTAATTTGGTTCTTCTCCCTTTGTTTCTTAATGAGTCTTGCTAATGGTTTGTCAATTTTGTTTATTTTTTCAAAAAACCAGCTTTTAGCTTTGTTGATTTTTGCTATGGTCTCTTTAGTTTCTTTTGCATTTATTTCTGCCCTAATTTTTAAGATTTCTTTCCTTCTACTTACCCTGGGGTTCTTCATTTCTTCCTTCTCTAGTTGCTTTAGGTGTAGAGTTAGGTTATTTATTTGACTTTTTTCTTGTTTCTTGAGGTAGGCCTGTAATGCTATGAATCTTCCCCTTAGCACTGCTTTTACAGTGTCCCATAGGTTTTGGGTTGTTGTGTTTTCATTTTCATTCATTTCTATGCATGTTTTGATTTCTTTTTTGATTTCTTCTATGATTTGTTGGTTATTCAGAAGCGTGTTGTTTAGCCTCCATATGTTTGAATTTTTAATAATTTTTTTCCTGTAATTGAGATCCAGTCTTACTGCACTGTGGTCAGAAAAGATGACTGGAATGGTTTCAATTTTTTTGAATTTACCAAGACTAGATTTATGGCCTATGATGTGATCTATTCTGGAGAAGGTTCCGTGTGCACTTGAGAAAAAGGTGAAGTTGATTGTTTTGGGGTGAAACGTCCTATAGATGTCAATAAGGTCTAGCTGGTCCATTGTGTCCTTTAAAGTTTGTGTTTCCTTGTTTATTTTCTGTTTAGTTGATCTATCCATAGTTGTGAGTGGGGTATTAAAGTCTCCTACTATTAATGTGTTACTATTAATTTCCTCTTTCATACTCGTTAGTGTTTGCCTTACATATTGCGGTGCTCCTATGTTGGGTGCATATATATTTATAATTGTTATATCTTCTTCTTGGATTGATCCTTTGATCATTATGTAGTGTCCATCTTTGTCTCTTTTCACAGACTTAATTTGAAAGTCTATTTTATCTGATATGAGTATTGCGACTCCTGCTTTCTTTTGGTCTCCGTTTGCGTGGAATATTTTTTTCCAGCCCTTCACTTTTAATCTGTATGTGTCCCTTGCTTTGAGGTGGGTCTCTTGTAGACAGCATATATAGGGGTCTTGCTTTTGTATCCATTCAGCCAGCCTTTGTCTTTTGGTTGGGGCATTCAACCCATTTACATTTAAGGTAATTATTGATAGGTATGGTCCCGTTGCCATTTATTTTGTTGTTTGGGGTTCACGTTTACACCACCTTTCTGTGTTTCCTGTCTAGAGAAGATCCTTTAGTATTTGTTGAAGAGCTGGTTTGGTGGTGCTGAATTCTTTCAGCTTTTGCTTGTCTGTAAAGCTTTTGAGTTCTCCTTCATATCTGAATGAGATCCTTGCTGGGTAGAGTAATCTAGGTTGTAGGTTATTCTCTTTCATTACTTTAAGTATGTCCTGCCATTCCCTTCTGGCCTGAAGGGTTTCTATTGATAGATCAGCTGTTATCCTTATGGGAATCCCTTTGTGTGTTATTTGTTGTTTCTCCCTTGCTGCTTTTAATATTTGTTCTTGTTTGATCTTTGTTAATTTGATTAATATGTGTCTTGGGGTGTTTCGCCTTGGGTTTATCCTGTTTGGGACTCTCTGGGTTTCTTGGACTTGGTTGGCTATTTCCTTCCCCATTTTAGGGAAGTTTTCAGCTATTATCTCCTCGAGTATCTTCTCATGGCCTTTCTTTTTGTCTTCTTCTTCTGGGACTCCTATGATTCGAATGTTGGGGCGTTTCACATTGTCCCAGAGGTCCCTGAGGTTGTCCTCATTTCTTTTGATTCTTTTTTCTTTTTTCCTCTCTGCTTCATTTATTTCCACCATTTTATCTTCTAACTCACTTATCCTATCTTCTGTCTCTGTTATTCTACTCATGGTTCCCTCCAGAGTGTTTTTGATCTCATTTATTTCATTGTTAATTTTTAATTGACTTTTTTTTATTTCTTCTAGGTCCTTGTTAAACCTTTCTTGCATCTTCTCAATCTTTGTCTCCAGGCTATTTATTTGTAACTCCATTTTGTTTTCAAGATTTTGGATCATTTTTATTATCATTATTCTAAATTCTTTTTCAGGTAGATTCCCTATTTCTTCCTCTTTTGTTTGACTTGGTGGGCTTTTTCCATGTTCCTTTACCTGTTGGGTATTTCTCTGCCTTTTCATCTTGTTTAGATTGCTGTGTCTGGAGTGGGCTTTCTATATTCTTGTGGTCTGTCGTTCCTTTTTATTGTGGAGGTTTCACCCAGTGGGTGGGGTTGGATGATTGGTTTGTCAGGGTTTCCTGGTTAGGGAAGCTTGTGTCAGCGTTCTGGTGTGTGGAATTGGATTTCTTCTCTCTGGAGTGCAGTGGATTGTCCAGTAATGAGTTTTGCGATGGGTCTTTGTGTTAGGTGTGACTTTGGACAGCCTGTGTGTTGACACTCAGGTCTATGTTCCTGCGTTGCTAAAGAATTTGCGTGGTATGTCTTGTACTAGAGCTTATTGGCTCTTGGGTTGTGGTTGGTTTTAGTGTAGGTATGGGAGGCTTTTGGATGGTCTCTTATCCCTTAATGTTCCATGTAGTCAGGAGTTATCTGGTTTTCTCAGGTTTTGGGCTTAAGTCTCCTGCCTCTGGGTTTCAGTTTTATTCTTCCAATAGTCTCAGGACTTCTCCAACTATACAGCACTGATAATAAAACTTCTAGGTTAATGGTGAAAAGATTCTCCACTGTGAGAGACAACCAGAGAGATTCACAGAGTTACATGAAGAATAGGAGAGGGAGGAAGGAGATAGAGGTGAGCAGGAGGAGAAAAAAAGGGGGACTCAAGAGGAGAGAGACAGATCTACGTAGTTATCTGTTCCCAAAGTGTTCTCTGTTGCCCAGACACCCACAAAGATCACAGAATTGGATTGGGAAGAGAAGGGGAAAGGAGGAAATAGAGGTGTTCTGGGGTAGAAAACAGAGAGTTAAAAGTGGGAGAGTAATCACCACACTCCTGAATAGAAATGGGAACTGAATATTGGATTCTTAAATGTCCAAAATTTATATCACATACTGAAAAACAAAGATTAAAAATCTAGTGTAGAGGTTAGACTCATTGAAATACAATATCTAAAAACAAAAACAAAAACAACACAAAAAAAAATTAGAAATGTGTATGAAGTTTGGTTTAAAAATAGGGTTTCTCTCTCTCTCTCTCTCTTTTTTTGGCAAGGTTATAGTGAAATGAAAATGAAAATTAAGGAATAATAGAGGAGTGTTAGAGGACTTTTAAAGGAAGTAGAAGAGAAAAACAAGAAAAAAAAAAAAAAAATTTTTTTTCCCTAATTAAAAAAAAGTAAAAATATATGAAAATGAAAGATGAGGGGTAATGGGGGAGTAATGGGGAATTTTAAAAGAAAATAAAAGAGAAAAAATAAAAAATTTTAAAAAAAAAAAAAAAAAAAAAAGAAAAAAAAAAATTTTTTTTTCCTAATTAAAAAAAATGTAAAAATATATGAAAATGAAAGATCAGGAGTAATGGGGGAGTAATAGGGAATTTTAAAAGAAAATAAAAGAGAAAAAATAAAAAGTAAAAAAAAAAAAAAAAAAGAAAAAAAAACTTTTAAAAACTGTAATGATGTAAAGCAATTAGCCTCCAACTAATAAAAATTAAAAAAAAAAAAAAAACAAAAAAAAAAAAAAAATAAAAATATATGAAAATGAAAGATGAGGAGTAATGGGGGAGTAATAGGGTGTTTTAGAAGAAAATAAAAGAGAAAAAATAAAAGATAAAAAAAGAAGGAAAGAAAAAAAAATTTTTTTTTCTTTCCTAATTAAAAAAATCGTATAAATATATGAAAATGAAAGTTGAGGAGTAATGGGGGAGTAATAGGGAATTTTAAAAGAAAATAGAAGAGAAAAAATAAAACAAAAAAAAAAAAAAAAAAAAAAAAAAAAAAAAAAAAAAAAAAAATTTTTTTCTTTTCTTTTTTCTCTCTTTAATAAATTAAAAAAAAAATACATATGTATCTAGGAATTCCTCTGGAGTTGTTGCGGTCAGTGTAGGTTCAGTTCAATTTCAGATAGCTCCTCTTTCCAGCTTACACTTCTAGATATCTATAGGCTCCTTCCGGTGTAGTCGATGTTACCTTCAGGGATTTTAATCTGTTGCACCGGTCCTTTCTGAAGCGGTTCCCTTTGTTTATTTTGGCTTCTCTTAGGTGTCTAATTTCCGCCCTGACACAGGCGGGCGGAGGTGATCTCTTATTTAGGTTCGCTAGTTCAGTTTAGCCCTGCTACGGGGAGGGCGGGGCGCTGCAGACAGATACCGCTCTGTGTGGCTAGCACTCACCGGCCACCCTGGGTTTGCCCCGCTCACGGGTGTCTGTGCTTTCTCCGTCTACACTGCTCAGGCTCCCGGCTGCTATATATGGAGCGGGCCCTGCGTTGAGTGCGGTTGCAGATTTCGGGTACTCCACAGAAGCGCGGATTCGGTTGCGCCTGCGTTTTGTGCCTTTCCCGGCCTGAGCGGTTCGGGCAGCCAGGGTGCAGCGCGCCTTTTCCCTCCGTGTCGAGCGGCCCAGGCAGCCAGGGGCTTGCGCGCCCTCTCTCCGGGTTCGGCGCGCTTTTCCCCTCCGCGGCCTCAGCGCGCGCCGCCAGTCGGGTCTCGGGAAGTCTTTAGATAGGAGCCAGGAGCCTGTTTGCAGTGTGGGAGGGGGTGGCTTCTCAGGGGCTGAGTTTGCCCTTTTCCCCTCCCCCCTGCCTCCTACCTCCAGCGGGGACGGGCCGGCTCTTTCCTGGACTTTCTCAGTCCCTTTGTTTTGCGAACTGCAGGCAGTGTGTTCCGACCGGTTAATTTTGTCCCACCGTTTAAAAAAAAGCTCCCTCCGATTGCTCTCAGGGTCTTCGGGCCGGACCTCACCCTAAGCAATGCCGCCCGCTCCTCTCCGTTCTGCCCCCGCTTGTTGCTGGCGGGTGCGGGCGTCTGGGGTACTTTTCTGCTGGGAGTTGCTTTTAGGCACGTAATCTGTGGGCCTTATTTAATTTTTCCTCCCAGTTAGATTGCCGAAAACTTCCCCCAGTCCGCCAGTGCGAGGGTTTCCTGGTGATTGGAAACTTCCTCTATTAAGACTCCCTTCCCGGGACGGGTCACCGTCCGTAGCTCTTTTGTCTCCCTTTTTATCTTTTATATTTTCTCCTACCTCCCTTTGACGACAATGGGCTGCTTTTCTGGGCGCCTGATGTCCTCTGCTAGCGATCAGAAGTTGTTTCGTGAAATTTGCTCAGCGTTCAAATGTTCTTTCGATGAATTTGTAGGGGAGAAAGTGTTCTCCCCGTCCTATTCCTCCGCCATCTTGGCTCCTCCCCTTTTGACCATTTTTGTCAAGTGCCTTCCTGATATATACTATATTTTTGATACTATTGGAATGGCATTTTTAATATGGAGTTTTTAAACTATTGCTATCCTGAAGAAATTTGCTTCTTTACTGCTATACTCACCCATTTTTTTTTCAGTTTGACCTCCTTTTATTTCACCCCATTTATGTTAAAAAACAGAGTCATTTTTGTACAATTTTTCCATATTTTAAATTTGGTTGTTTCATTATAGCCTCATAATAACTTTTTATTCTATCATAAATTTCCTATAAGCTAATGGTTAGAGTGTAAAGCTTGGTGAGATTCAGGTTAACTGTTGTTGATTTTATTCCTTTTGCATCACACCAGAAGACACATGATACTTGATAGTTGTATTTTTACTGATACTGAGATTGGTCAATGGGATAAAGTTTTCCTGTCTGTTCACACAATTAAATTTCTCTCAACAATGTTTTAATTCATGGTTAAATCCCCCAATAACATTCCAGCTAATGGCTTAAGTGTCTCCTGATAAGTATTTATTTCATTAAGGGTTTCAAAATGGTGACTTCTTTTTAAAAAAATTTTATTGGAGTATAGTTGATTTAAAATGTTATGTTAGTTTCAGATGCACAACAAAGTGCATCGGCTATACATGTATATATATTCACTCTTTTTTTAGATTCTTTTCCTGTATAGAGTATTATAGAGTATTCAGTAGAGTTCCTTGCACTATACAGCAGGTAAAATGGTGATTTATAATTTTATTATTCATTTTGTATTTACTAGTTGAGATCCTTTTTTCCCCCAGTTTTATTGAGATGTAATTAACGTATACATTATAAACATTTAAAATATGCAGCATTGTAGTTTGACTTACATATATTGTGAAATGCTTACTATAGTAAGGTTAGTTAACATACATCATCTCATCCAGATACAAAAAATAGAGAAAGAAAGAATATTTTTTCCTATGAAAAGAATTCTTAGGATCTATTGTTTTAACAAATTTCAAATATACCATATAGTAGTGTTAACTGTGGTTATCATGTTATAAATTACATCCCAAGTACTATTTTATCTTATAACTGAAAGTTTGCACCTTTTAAACAACTTCTTTCAATTCCTCCCCTACCAACTCCTCACTTATAGTAACCACAAATATAATCTTTTTATGAGGTTTTATTTTTTTTTTAGGATCTCACACACAAGTGAGATCACACAATATTTATCTTTTTGTTTTTTTAATTTCACTTAGCAAAATGCTATCAAGTTTTATTATGGCTTTGTAGTATAGTCTGAAGTCAGAGAACATGACCCTTTCAGCTCTATTCTTTCTCAAGGTTGTTTTGGCTAGTTGGAATCTTTTATGTTTCCAAGAGTTTTTAAATTACTTTTTCTCATTCTTTGAAAAATGCTATTGGTATTTGATAACTATTGCACTGAGTCTGTAGATTTCCTTGGGCAGTATGGTAATTTTCATAGGATTAATTCCTCCAATGGGCTTCCCAGATGGTGCTAGTATAAAGAACCTGCTTGACAATGCAAGAGATGTGAGAGATGCCAGTTTGATCCCTGGGTCTGGAAGATTCTCTGGAGGAGGGCATGGCAACTCACTCCAGTATTCTTGCCTAGAGAATCCAATGGACAGAGGAGCCTGCCAGGCTACCTAGGGTCCATAGGGTTGGATATGACTGAAGTGACTTAGCATATATGCATGCAATTCCTCCAATTCATGAATGCAATGCATCTTTCTATCTATTTGTATTACCTTCAGTTTCTTTCATCAGTGTCTTCTACTTTTCTGAGTACAGGTCTTTCACCTCCATAAGCAGGTGTATTTCTAGGTATTTTATTCTTTTTTATGCAATTATAATGGTATTATTTCCTTAATTTCTCTTGTAGTTTGCTGTTAGTATGTAGAAATGCAACATTCTGTATTTTTATATCCTGCAACTTTACTGACTTCATTGATGATGGACTCTAGTAGTGCTTGGTGGCATCTTAGGATCTCTATGTACAATATAGAATCATCTGCCAACAGCGACAGTTTTTCTTCCTTTCCAACTTGAATTCCTTTTATTTCTTTTTCTTATCTGACTGCTGTGGCTAGGATTTCCAATAATATGGTGAATAAAATTGGTTAGAATGGGCATCTTGATCCCGCTGCTGATCTTAGAGGAAACGCTTTCAGCTTTTCACCATGGAGTATGATGTTAGTTGTGGGATTATTAGACAGTTCACAGATCTCCATTTCTTTAGGGTCAGTTATCAGAGCTTTATTCATTTCCTTGTGTCATGTCATGTTTTCCTGATCTCCGTGATCCCTGATTTGCTCTATGGATATGTGCACATTTGAGTAAGATATCTCCTCTTTCCTGCTCAGACTTTGGTTCAGGCTGATGCTTTAGTCTCCTGTTGTGTTCTGGGATTTTCACAATAGACTGTTGCCTATGAATAGTCCTGAAGCACATTAGTGTCAAAGGAAAACTTGGTTAGGTATTCAAAGTCTATAGGGAAATGAATCTGAAAGATTGTGAGGTCTGGCTCTACCAGCAGAGGAGTAGATTTGAAAGACTGGGAAGGTAGAAATCAAGGGTTTCCTTTATGAGAAATATTAAGGGTATAGGAAGGGAACTAGCATTTCTTCAGGAGTTAGTAGGTGCCAAGACATTTTCTGATGGCATATTTGGGAGGCTATGTGGGTGATGGACCTGGAATGTGAACACATGTATGGTCAGCAGCCTCCTTAGAGAACGATCATGTGTGTCAATCCCATACCCTGTTGTCCAGAGCTAAAAAGGCCAGTCAGGTAGTCCTCTATCTCTGCCTCTCCTGACATCACAAGACGCTTATTACATCTCTGAATTCATCATCCTCTTGTCTCTCAGGGCACGAAGGGATGACATTGACTACTGAGCACCTGAATCTTTACCAGGGACTTGGCCCTGTGCTGACTACATTGCAGCAGTTATTGTCATCCTCAAGGCATCGTGTAGAGGAGATACCATTATCTCCATCTTTTCAATGAAGGATTCAAAGCACAGGGAAATTATGTAACTTGGCCAAAAGATTAAGTAGCAGCCAGTGAGTGGTGGAGGAAGGATTGTATTCATACTTCGAAGATATTTTGGGCTATTATCAAAGAGCAGAATTTGACTAAAACTGCATACATTCTAGCCCTTGGTAACAGATGAAGAACTGACTGTGGGGAATTGGACTGATCATGTCTACATTCACAGGATACCAGGGTGCTTTGTCCTGGCAGGACCAATATAGATAGATACTTCTCATACAGTGGAGAAGTATGAGAAGTTGCTCACCAAATAAACTGTCTTGCTGATCAGCAACAAATTCCAACTCCTTTTGACTGTAAACCAAAACACAATATATATGTCCACTATAGTACACAAAGGGCTCTTAACAATGCTGGGTTTTGGTGCTTAGATGTTGGGTTATGGAGGTGGGAGTGACATACTACTTCTGCAAAGCTTCCGGGCAGTGGGAGGGATTAGCAGTAGCATCCTGGAGGGTGGCTGAGGGCATATGGGTGGGGGATATTGATGATTTGGGCAGTTGATATTGAGGGGGAAGCACTCCTGGCTGGGTTGAAGGCAGATGTTTGATCCGCAGAGCATTTGTGCACAGTGGGGATTCATTAAGGTGAAGTTGATGCAGCTTCCCTGTAGAGAAAAGAGGAGAGGAGAGGTGAGGTCACTGAGAAGCCACTTGAATTAGATGCAGAAGGCTGTGGTTTCCTTGTCTTAAGGGGAGCAGACTCAGGCCCTGTCAGGATCTCCAGGGCAGACTTTCTTCATGCCCTTCCTTTCCCTAGGTGCTAGCCTCCAGTCTGCACTCCTGTTTCTAGACTGTTCAAGAATTGTTGTTCTGACTCTCATCTCCCTTTGCTCTGGTGTTGAGCTTGTCAGCTGCTTTCTGGCCTGGGAGCCTGTGCGGTAAGGACAAGGGCTGATGGCCACTGTAGCCGCAATAAGGTCCAGGTGCTCTTGGTAAGTGTATGCCAAAGGGATGAATCCTCACCACAACCCTCAGGTTGGGCTCTGGGCCCACAGAGCAAGGGCAGGTAGGGGCACCCTCAGATGGGTGATGGGCTGTGGAAACACTTGGGCCCCTAGGTTTGGGTAAACATTGATACAGATCTTTTGGGCCAGTGGAAAGCAACTGCTCCTGGCTTTACTGTCATTTCCTCCTTGTCTCCAGCTCCTGCCCAGTGGAAGACTCCCAGCTGAAGAGCCCGGATTGCCAGATGGAGTGCCCTCAGCACTCTGGCAGCTGGCAACAACAGGGCACTCAACACCAAGAGATGCAGACAGAGAGAGAAATGTCTCCACACTCTATGACACAGCATGATGGAGAGAAAGAAGGACACATTGGTCTTTCCCAGACACCCAGGTCACTTCCAGGGGGAGGGTCCTCTGGGATCACAGGGTCTCCCCTTACCCTCAAAATCTCACTGGCAACCAAAGCAGCCAGAACTTAGGAGTACACTTTGAGCCACACCTCCTGAGTGTAGACCTTTCATGGTGTGATCCATGCTATGTACACTCACATCTTCATGCCTTTTGTATCCCTCAGTTCATTATATGCAGCAAAGGATGCAAGGTGCCCATTAAAATAGTCCCTGCTCTCAAGTAAGCTTCTAGTCCAGTGGTTTGGTATGGTTGCTTGAACAATGGCCCTGAATATATCCAGGTTTTCATCCTTTGCACCAATGGATGTTGTAGGTTATATTGCAAAAGGGCTTTTGCAGGTGTGGTTAAGATTCTTTTTTTTTCTTTTTTTTTTTTATCTTATTCTTTCTTTTTTTTTTCCCCATTTATTTTTATTAGTTGGAGGTTAACTACTTCACAGCATTGCAGTGGTTTTTGTCATACATTGAATTAGCCATGGATTTACATGTATTCCCCATCCCGGTCCCCCCTCCCACTAAGATTCTTGAGGTGGGGAAACAATCCTTGGTTATCTGGCAGGGGGGCCCTATATGTGATCAAAGGGTTCCATGACGGAGAAGCAGAGGGAGATGTGCCCTAGAAAACAAGGCAATGTGACTATGGAAGCAGAGAGAGATTTATGTGCTGCCCTACTGTCTTGTAGAGGGAGGAGGGCTGGGAACCAAGGATCATAGCTCCAGAAGCTGAAGAGTCAGGAAAAAGATTCTCTACTGGAACCTCAGGAAGTTGTGTATTCTCAAAGGGCCCACTACTAGAAAAAATTCCTCTGGAGATTAGCAGGCGGTAGAGTAGAGAGACACTCATTTCACAGAAGGTAACAGTAAATGACTGATGCCATAGTGCATGGAAGGTCATGAAGATACTCCTGGGTACTGTGTCCACATGGGCTGGCTGTGTGTCTCTTGCTGTACATTCAGGGGTGAGATTGGGAGCTGATTCTGGCCTGCAGAGACTGTAGGTCCCAGCTGACACCCCGTCACTTAGACCATGATTTACTTTAAGGCCTGGGACCAGAGCACCAAAGGCTTCAAGAAAGAAATCAAGACTCCTACATCCACTGGAATACTGGAGGTATCCAAATACATCCTATAACACTGGGAGCCCCAGGACTATAGTTGGGAGGGATAAGGTCAGATGGGAGGGGGCAGAGGAATGGGAGGGCTCACACCCACCAGGCACAGTCACCGGCTCCCAGCTCCTCTCAGGATGAGCAGGGTTGATTTCAGCCAGCTCTGGCTGCTGCCACTTACTCTCTGGGTGACCTTGGCAAATTCCCTGAACTCTCAGGCCTTGTTTTGCCTCCAGGAAGCACACAGATCACTGTGAACACAGAGAGACTAATGGGCAGACTTGAGAGCTGGTGTTGCAGGGGCCTAACAGAGCCCTGGGTGGATATGAGCTCCCTAATCCATCACTCTGCCATCCCAACATGAGCTTCAGAGAGCAGCCCTGGGACTTGGACCATTTCAGAGACCTGTTCTCTGGGCAGGAAGGCTACTTCTGGTGTTTTCCCATCTGGTGTCTTGTCTCTGTCTTGCTCTGTCCTTCTTACTCCTGACTCTGCATCTCTGGGTGGTTGTCTCTACTGTTCAAGGCATAATGCTGGCCTGGGGCTCTTGTGACCATAATGAGGCTGTGGTTCTGGGGAGAGGTTCCAGGAGAATCAGGTAGAGAATGGGGCTTCCAGGCAAGCAAACCTGGGACCGAGAGCCATAGGAACTCTGGCACCTCTGTCCCCAGATGATGTCTTTGCTGGGTGTGAGCAATGACTCAGATGTGTCAATAGCAGTGTCCAGAGGCTTTCTGGCCTGTCAACAGTTTCCAAACACCCAAGTGCTCAGTCACCAAGAGCCAGTGTTTGATTCAGGAAAGGTGACCAAGGCAGCCCTCATTAAAGACTTGAGGTCTGCAATGTCTTCCAGGCCCCTGGTCTGGTCTGTAGAAAGGCTCAAAGTTTGGAATGGCCAGGCAAATGATTTCCAAGCAAACCATTGCCCTCCGCGGGCCCCAGGGAGCCTAGTAGGGCAACCTCTGGTGGTTTGTGGGTAAGCACCGTGAGATCATGATGCTGACCCCAAATGGGGGACAGAGCAGTGAGAAGGGTAGAGCCAGGCTCAGAATTCAAGTCTAACTATGCTCCTCCCAGCCTTTGTGACCTTAGTCAAGTCACTCAGCCTCCCTGTGGGATAATAGTAGTATCTACCTGTACAGTTATTGGGAGGATTAAAGCAATGAAAACATGTAAAGTTTTTAGTTGAGTAACTGACCCACAGAAAGAGCACAGTGGAATTATCCAGCATCATTATTACATTCCAAGGATGACAACTGGAAAAATTTGGCTTCTCCCCATTGTCACAGGCAATGACACATGAGGTCGTCTTTGCTACTGCTAAATGCAGTGAGTGTTGGCCAGACAACATTGGGGAGGGGGTGTCACCATGTCCCACTTTGCTGGCACTTGAGTGACCAGTTCAGGAAGATCTCATGGGTGGGGTGCAGCTAACAGTCCCATAGGTGTGGGTGGGTAGTGGGGAGGGGGTGGATGGGAGGCAAATAGGCCTCTTCAGACCCTTTCACTCAGGATTGGGAGTTCTGGGCATTGCTCTGGAGAAGAAAGGAGCTGACATCCTTGATGAAGATGAAGGGGAAATGCCTGGGTGCCATATGAAGAATCATCTGGAGGCTCATGACCTCCAGGTCTCCACTTGTGGGGTTTTCCTTTTGGCAGATGGTGGGACAGGGTTCTCTGACTCACAGTCCCAGGGGGCAACTGTCAAGGGCAAAAACCAAGATCCCAGACCACAGAGAGCATCCTTGTGTCCTGCTTACCATGTCCCTGGTTGGACACTGCATCAATGGCACCAGGCTGCAGCGCTGAAGAAAGTTATAAAAAACATCCAGTTTTCCCTGAAAAGCAGATGTGGTTGTAAGGAAGCTACAGGCACAGACACTGCATCCAGATGAGCAGCATTGCCTCCATCTCCCACAAGTCCCCAGGGCTGTGTCCCCACACACTGGCTGAGGCAGCCCTGCAGGCTTCACCGGGGGCAGGGGGCTGGAAAAACCTTTTGTGTTGGTTGGGAGATGGTCTCTATGGGTCACAGACTGTATTGGATTCTGGAACAAATCAGTGCTTTTAGTGTAGGAGGAGATGTTGGGGCTGCTTTTAAAAATAAACAAGCAAACAAACGTCTAAGATTGGAGGAGGTATGCAGTAGCCAAGGAGAGGTCCTCAAGGAGAAACATGGGGTGGGCACGGGGACCGGGCAGGAGATTGAAGGAGGGGGAAGAGGGCCTGCATCTGGGGGCACAAAGGGAGAAGGCAGGGAAGAGACCCACTCCCTGCTCAGGGGGAAGCGTCCTGTTACTGGGGAGAAAGAGAAAGATGAGGAAAACAAAGAACAGGCCAGAAAGTAGACCTGGTGGGGGTAGGATGTGGAGCCGGTCCTCTGAGTGGGAATAAGTCCCTGGCAGGTGACTTCCTCCCTCTTGGAAGGTGAGCTCTGGCTTTCTTGGGCCCCCATAATGACTGTCAGGGGAGATGTGGGGCTGGCCTTCCTACTGCCATTTGAAGCTCCCAGGAGGAAACAATGGATCCCACAGGGACAGAGGCAGCGCCAGAGTGAGGAGGGCAAAGCTGAACCCAGAGATGGTGGTTCTTTTCTTCCTCACGCCTGCCACCTGGGGCCCTCCTTAGTCCCTGTCATCTGTCAGCCTCCTGCCAGCTGGGATCTCAGTCACTGGGAAGAGGGAAGTATCCTCAGGTTCCCTCCTTCATGTGGCCCTTGTCACCCCCTCTCAGGTGCCCCAAGGACAATGCAGTGAGCTCTCTCCCTCCCTCACTTAGCAGACAGGAACTGTGGGTACTTCCGGGCTGTTTAATGGTGGTAAGATCTGGGCTCAGAAATATTTGTTACAGACCTATATGAGGTTCTTGTAATTTAGTTTATTTTCATTCTTCCAATCACTGGTCAGTAAGACACAGGCAATTGCTAAAGTTGATGATAACCTTTGTGAGACCTAGGGATTGTTTGGTTGTGAGCCAGCTATCAACATCCAGAATACTGAGCCCAGTATTCTGAGCCTCCTCCTCAGGGGAGGACCCTGGTCCAAAATATGGTGCCCATAAACTCATCTCCACCCAACCAGGATTCTGAAGTCCAGGCCTCTACTATAGGAACTGAGGGCTCCCCCTTCCTCCCACTCCCCAGTTTGGAGGGCATTATCCTTCATTTTCTAAGGGTACTTCTCACCTCCATCTGTCTCATCCTGTCTTCTTGGCATTCACAGCAAGGGATAATCACTGTGGTATATCCCTGCTTGGGGCATGGCTTCTAGAAAGAGAAAATAATTGAGTCCTTGTCTGGAAGCTCCTGGGTGCAGACACAGGTTTTCTGTTTCCTCGGGCACTGTCAAGTACTGGCTACTCAGCAAATGTTTGCTGGAGAATCAGGCACAAATGACCAGTACCTGGCACAGTAAGAGAGTGGCCTCCATGTGATAACACACCAACTCCTTTTGGTTTAAAGATATCTCAAAGTATCAACAAACTCTATTCTGTCCCCTTGGTTCCTGGAGGCTTCCCTTGTAGGAAAGCTAGGTGTGAGGCTACACCATGTGATGGAGGCTGTCAGGGATGCAGCATTAGCAGGTTACAGAGTTGCATTCATCCATCCCTGGCAGATCCAGCCTCCCCAGGTCCCACTGCAGCCAGTGCTATGCCAGCCCTGCCAGGGACCCTGTTTGCCACTAGACATCAGATCCAGGCCCCTCTACCCTGGGACATGAGTCCCTGCTCTAACTACTATTTATGGGGCTGGTTTGGGTCCCCATTTGGTCTGCCACATCCTCCCCACCTGATCCTTGGTCTCTGTGCTCACCTTGGCTGCCCTTCCCTCACAGCTCGATGCCAGGCAAGACTCCCTCCACCCTCCTCAGCCCCCTAGTCCCCAAATGCCAGGCCCACCAAGACCCTAACCCTGACATGAGCCAGGGATGAAGAACATGGAAATGGAGCCCAAAATACATCAGAGCTCAGGGAGGGGGTCCAGGTCTCTGAAACTTGAGGATCCTTTTCCAAAAGGTCACCTGAGTCTTGGGAAGGACCATCCTACAAACAGTTCTTCAGGAATGACAAAAAGCCCATTGATTCCAGGAAAGATCACAGCTGTTCCTGAAATAAGCTCCCCCACGTGCTGATTTACTACTAAAGGCCCTGGATCAGGCCATGTTGGGTGTTGGGTAACGGCATTGTCTGGATGACATTTTGTGAGTCTCACATCCTCTCTGGGGGTCCCTCCCTTCACTCTCTCACCCTATTCTTTCTGCTTGTTCTCTCTGGCCAGGTAGGTAGGAGTTAGAAGTGGGGAGGACATATCCCCATACACATCAGGGGGCCTCTCTGTGGAGAGCAGTGTGTGCATCAGGTGTTGACAACATTAGGACCAAACACACCACTTACCTTTTCTGGTTTCTGGGCTGGTGATGGCTTCTTGATGATCTAGGATGTTAAAGACACAAACACAGCTGGAAGGGGCATGGAGAGCTCTAGCTCAGCCTTTCAGACAGGAGGGAACCCAGCTCAGAAACACTAGGGGGACAAACATCTGCACTGGGGTGTCAACCTAGATGCCCAAGGCCTGAGCATCTGTGGGTAACAGGTTCCACCTCCTTGAGCCTCAGCCTCTTCAGTTTTCAAAGGGTAATCGATAGCTCTGTGTAGGGTCAACAAGGAGACAGACTAAGGCTCCTGTTCCCTGGTAGAGGCCCCACCTGGGAGTTTTCAACAGCAAACGACATCATATGAAGACAAGAGAACATTCCCCACACTCCCACTTCCCTCTCCTTCTCTCCCACCCCAGGGTCAGTCTTTATCCTTTATCATTATCAGGGTATCTGCCACATGCTCTGAAGGTGATGTTTATTCTCAGTGCCCTCCAGGTACCAATAACAGACTATACACCAGCCAGTGAGCTTCTATGGGCAATGACAACAGCTGTTTCATTTCTGGCCTCTGTGCCCAGCATGGGATCCTGAGCATCCTGGTAACTTAGTGATGACTGATGAAGGTGTGACTAAGGTACCAGAGATGGGCAGGGATCCATGCTGTTTTCAAAGGCACAACCGCCCCCAAGGTTAGCATCCTTCAGGCCAGCATCCTTCTCCTTTGGGCCATAAGTGCCCCTGGAGAATCCTCTTCTTCCCCCAATAGCAGAGACTCCTTAGGCTTTTGTTCATTTGAGTTCTTCAGAATCCTGACCTCTGTGGGGGCACTTGTGGTCTCAGGACATCTGGATACCTTTTCCCCAGGGGCCAAGACAGCTCATAGACTACCTTTCTATGAAGGTAAAAGCATGACACAGACTGTTTTTTGCTGGTGCGAGGGCTCCAGAGCTGATAGGAACCTGTCCACAGGATCATGAGGCAGGCACCTGTCCAAGGGGAGGTTGGTAAGGGCTGGGCACAGGCTGTTCAGGCAGGGATCACTCACCCACTTGTGACAGCAGATGCAGACAAGCAGTGACAGGAACAGGGACAGGAACAAGGCTGAGATGAGCACAGGGACCCAGAGAGGATTACTGTAAAGCAGGTTACGGCTGACAACCTTGGGCATTAAGCTAATCTTCCCTGGGTACAGTCCCATGTATTATTATCTCCCCTTCTGGGAAAAACTCTGGTATGGTGGTCTCCTCCTCTGGCACAACCATGGATGTTGTGGTCTCCTCTGTGACAGTGGTGGCACTGTGGTCTCTTCTGGGGGAAATGTTAGACATGGTGGTCTCCTCTGGCACAACTGTGGGTGCTGTGGTCTCTGTGACAGTGGTGGGCACCGTGGTCTCCTCTTCCGGGGAAATGTTAGACAAGGTGGTCTCCTCCTCTGGCACAACCGTGGGCTCTGTGGTCTCCTCTTCTGGGGCAATGTTAGACAAGGTGGTCTCCTCCTCTGGCACAACCGTGGGCTCTGTGGTCTCCTCTTCTGGGACAATGTTAGACAAGGTGGTCTCCTCCTCTGGCACAACTGTGGGCTCTGTGGTCTCCTCTTCTGGGACAATGTTAGACAAGGTGGTCTCCTCCTCCTGCACAACCGTGGGCTCTGTGGTCTCCTCTTCTGGGACAATGTTAGACAAGGTGGTCTCCTCCTCTGGCACAACCGTGGGCTCTGTGGTCTCCTCTTCTGGGGCAATGTTAGACAAGGTGGTCTCCTCCTCTGGCACAACTGTGGGCTCTGTGGTCTCCTCTGCGACAGTGGTGGGCACTGTGGTCTCCGTCTTTGAAAAAATAAAAAAAAAAAAAAAAAAAAAAAAAAATAAAAAAAAACAAAATAAAAAAAAAAAAAAAAATAAAAAAAATAAAAAATAAAAAAAAAAATAAAACAAAAAAAAAAAAATAAAAAAAAAAAATAAAAAAAAAAAAAAAATAAAAAAAAAAATATTTAAAATATAAAAAAAAAAATAAAAGGAACGCCTCGGGAAATAATGATCTCCTCTTCTGGGAACACCTCAGGTATATGTGGCCTCCTCTTCTCTTCTGGGATCACTCAGGAAATGTGGTCTCATCTTCTGGGGACACCTCTGGAAATGTGGCCTCATTTTCTCGGAACACCTGAGGAATGTGTGGTCTCATTTCCTGGGAACCTTTGAGGAAATGTGGTCTCCTCTTCTGGGAACCCCTCAGGAAATGTGGTCTCATCTTCTGGAACCACCTGAGGAAATGTATTCTCCTCTTCCGGAAATACCTCAGGAAATGTGGTCTCATCTTCTGGGACCACCTGAGGAAATATGGTCTCATCTTCTGGGACCACTTGAGGAAATGTCTTCTCTTCTGGGGCCACCTGAGGAAATGTGGTCTCTCTTCTGGGACCACCTGAGGAAAACGTGGTCTCATCTTCTGGGACACCTGAGGAAACGTGGTCTCATCTTCTGGGACCACTTGAGGAAATGTCTCCTCTTCTGGGACCACCTGAGGAAATGTCTCCTCTTCTGGGACCACCTGAGGAAACGTGGTCTCCTCTTCTGGGGCTACTTCAGGAAATGCAGTTTCATCTTCTGGACCACCTCAGGAACTGTCGTCTCTTCCTCTGGGACAAAAGTACTCGCTGTGGTCATCCTTGTGATAGTGGTATGTACTGTGCTTTTTGTTGTGACAGTGGTAGGTACTGTGCTTGTCGTTGTGGCAACAGTAGGGTACTGTGGTTGTCAAGACAACAGTAGGCACTATGGTCCTTATCATGATAACTGTAGGCAGTGTGATCACTGTTGATACTATAGTGGGTTCTGAAGGCTTAACCTATGGAAGGCACACACACCCAGGATTCTGAGGTTGGCTGGGTGATCTCTTCCGGGGCACCCACCAACCATTTCCCACATTGGGTTTCCTGGTCTACCCAGGACCACCTGTACTCAGGTTGCTTCATCTACAGGGACCACAATGGCACTAGTCTCTCTCCCCAGCTCCCTGACCTTGGGCAGAGCTACTCTATCCCTCTCTGAATCTCTATCTCCATGTTTGTGGTGAGGAAGTTAGTGGTATTTGATGCATTAGAAAGAGGCTATAGAAAGTTCCAGCACAGGCCAGTCCACATGGGACCTTAAAGAATGGGCTCTGTCCTCTTGTTGTTCATAGCCAAGGGTGAGTGAGCTGCATCCATGGACCTGAACTGCCAGCCCTTCTCTCCATCAGTGGCTTTGCTGAGAGAAGCAGAAGGGAAGGGGGAAAGACTGAGCCTGTGCTCAGGAAATGGCAGTCTCCTGGGTGACCCTGTGCTGGGCACAGCGCCAGAGGTGGCTCCTGAGTTCTCTTTTCAATGTGCCTGTGGATGGGGTGGTCCTCAGGTGCAAGACTCCTGGTTGGGAAATGTGGAGGTTCGGTCTCAGGTCCCCAGGAAGAGGGACAGGGAGGCAGAGGACACAGACACATGTAGGGACTGTCACACTGCGAGAACCCTCACCAGCTGGCACTAGATACAGGGGCAGTGGGATCAAGCACAGAATCCCTCTTCTCAAAGAAACCTCACTCCAAAGTGACAGGCTCTGTTGTTGCCTATACCGGGCTGCTCCAGGATAAGCAGCCTGGATGCCATAGAGCTGGAAAAAGCAGCCCTGGGAGCAGCCTTTGTTCTCAGTTTCCTCTTCCTGAGCTGCGGCCCACCCTCCCCGCAGCCCTGCCAGCTTCCCAGGAACACAGAGGCAGAGTCCTCCTGCAGAGGTCAAGAGCCAGTTTGCAGAGAGAGGGGCAGTGGAGGAGCATGAGAGAGGAGGGAGAGGCAGAAGGGAGGCTGATGATGACCTCTGTAAAGTGACTGCCAGTGTTCCCTAAACAGACTTGGAAGGCCGGGGCTGTGACGGTCATGAGTGTGTTTCAGGGTGCTGCCTGCTGCTGCACCAATGCAGTGAAGACACACCCTGGCTGATCACGGCCATAGCTCTTCCCACCCTCTAGATCCCTTGGCCTGGGACCACAATTTGGAGAGCCCAAGGTTCTCAGAGGGCCTGGAATCTGCCTCCTAGTACACAGTGTCTCAGCCTCTTACACTCAACCTGGATGGAATCCGGCTGAGCCTTGAGAGCTCCCCACCACAAGGCCTGGCCAGGGGATTAGGTGGCATGGTGGGTCCAGGGTGGGCAGAACACCAACACCATTTGTGGAGTTGCTTAGAGCTTGAATTGGTCCCTTTGAAGTGCCTTCAGTGACATGTGGTTCACAGAGGGTAGAGTTTCTGCAAGGCCTGGATAGATGCCTTAAACCTAGGTGTTCTTGTAGGAGGATTTGCTGAGATTTTTACAAGCCTGATGAAAGGTTAAGGGCACCTATCTGGCAGTGGGATGCTGCCTGAGACATCAGTCTCATAAACTCCTCGCTTGGCGTTTCCCAAGGAATTTTGCTCCACTTACCTTCTCTTCCCAGGTTTTATGTTCCTCCACTTTCCCCCCCTTCCACTGAGGTTCTTGCAGACCCACCCTGTTCTTTCCCACAATCCTTGCCCAGCAATTTTCAAGTCTTCATCTACAAAGTTGACACCATTGTTTCAGGCTGTAATCAATGAAAACCCTCCCTAAAGCACAGAAAGGCAGAGGGTAACCAACAGATCAAAGAGACACAGCCCTTGGCTCAGTCCATAGCTGTCTCATGGTAATAACTTCAACTATCAGCCATTTGGGGACTATCAAGAGAGGCAGTCATCAGGGGTAAGGGAAGTTTATCCCCAAGCACCATGAGGTTGACCTCTGCAATGAAGGTTATCAGACAGTGAGGCGTCCTGAGTGGAGTCAGATGTCCTCTTGGCCGTGAGCTAAGTGACCAGGAACACTGCTGTTATTGTGTCAACATCCTGACTCCTCTGTATGTACAGAGTATGTTGGAGTCCCTTGGAAAAGCTGTCTGGAGCAAAAGTTTAACATCCCTGGTTGCACAACTTCACCTGAATCCTTCCCTATGCAGAGCCTCGGCCACAGCGGGTCCCTGAGCTCCTTGAAGGACCACCAACCAGGTTTAGGTGAGGATAGATGCCCTGAGCTCTCCTGAGACAGATATGTGTTGCCCAGCAGAGGTGACTTCCTACATTCTTGGGCCCAATCACCCCCCCAACCCTAAAATACTTACTGTCCAGCCTTGTAAAACATATGTCCTGGGCAAATTAATTTTTCTTTATTGATAGAGATGGGTCTTTTTCCTAAAAAAAAAAAAAACCCACAAAAATGTCATTGGACACGTCCATTCATTTGTCTTTCCCATTCATTCTGTTTGCCCTTGGAAGCAGAGTTAACACTTGGGCAGAAGCAACTTTTCTTCTGACATGTACCATGGACCAAGCACTGAGCTCTGGTGTTTTGTTTTTTAAAACTTTATTTATTTATTTATTTTAAACTTTATTTAAAATACAGTTGATATACAATATTACCTAAGTTCCAAGTGTACAATATGGTGATTCGCAAAATTTAAAGGTTGTCCTCCATTTATAGTTGTTATATTAATAAAAGGCACTGATATTTAAAGGGAACAAAGTAGGCAGAGGCCCTGCTCTCAAGGGCCTGACATTTATGGGACCAGAGATGGAGACAGACAAATAAAGTAACAAGCAATATGAACAAAACTGTCAGAGTGAAAAGTGCTGTGATGTCAATAAACGAGGGAAGGAATAGGGAAGGAGAGGAAGGCACAGCTGCTTTCCGAGTAGGTGACCTGTCCTGTCTTTTAGAGACACAGTTTCTCTTTAAGAGAGAGTGAAATATTTACACAGGACATGAAGGGATGTCTGGGATTTGCTTCACAATAATGAATTGTGAGAGTATCAGCAAAACCAGATTGGCCAAGGTTGATAATTACTGAAAGTAGGTAAGGCTCCTCCAGGGGCTCTATGCAACTTTTGCTACTTTTGTATGTTACTGAAGATTCTCATTAAAGATGAGGTGTATCTGAGCTGGGATTCCTGGAGTGGAACCAGGTGAGGGGAAAGCCGGGGAACAATCTGGGGAAGAGGGTCCAGGCTGTAGGTGCCTGAGGTGAGGCCCGAGGGTAACTAGCTTAGCTTGTTGATGGAGAGAGAACGGGCCTCGTGGGCCCTGGGAAGGATGTGGGGCTTTCTTTTAAGTACAGTGAGTGTGTCAAGGGGCTGGCCAGGTCCAGGTGAGTTTGGGCACAGAAGAAGCAGGACCTGCAATTGGCCTGGATGTGGGATGAGAACAAAGAGGAGTCAAGGACGACATGCAGGTTAGTGAGCAGGACATCTGGGTGGGGGTGGTGCCATCTGTGGACACAGGGAAGCCTGAAGGGGAACAGGGCCTCTGTGTTTGTGCTTGTTCTATGATTTTGTGGGACCTGCATGGTGGCCCTCGGAAGCCTCAGACATGTGTCATGAGTAGCTGTGGAACCTTCTCTCCTCCTGAGCCCTTAACTCTTCTCATACCCTGACTGTGCTCACAGGTCAGACCTTTTGCCTCAGATGGTTTTTCTTCCCAGTGACCAGCTTTTGGCTGTAACTCAGTTCTCAGATTAGCTATGAAGTTCTGCCCTGTGTTTCCCTTCATTTGTGCTGATATTGAAACTTACCACCAAGTATATTTAGGGGGATAGATTTGTGTCTGAGGAATAGGATGGTTGGATTAGACTAAAAAAAATTTCCCAAGGTAATGTGGTGTAATCTCCGTAGTGTTTCATGGAGCAGGGGTGTGAGTGAAGTGATGGCAGGCACCTTGCATAGTGAGGACGGAGAAGAGCATGGTTGGTTGCTGAAGTTTTCTTTTCCTTTTAATTGTAGTTTTGTTTTGTTTTTTTTCTTTACAATATTATACTAGTTTCAGAGGATGAGATGTTTGGATGGCATCACCGACTCAAAGGATATGAGTTTGACCAAACTCTGGGAGATGGTGAAGGACAGGGAAGCCTGGCATGCTGCAGTCCATGGGGTTGCAAAGAGTAGGATATGACTAAGTGACTGAACAACAACAACAATAATAATCTCAGGGGTATTGCTAGTAATTAAAATTTTTAATAGATTATGCTGCATTTAAAAGTATTATAAAATATTGGCTACATTTCTTGTGCTTACAATATATCCTGTAGCTTATTTATTTTATACACAACAGTTTGTACCTCTTAATCTCCTACACCTGGATCTTGCCTCCTCATTTCCTCCTTCCCTCTGACTACCACTAGTTTGTTCTCTTTATCTGTGAGTCTGTTTCTGTTTTGTTACATTCAACCATTTCTTTCAATTTTAGATGCCATGTATAAGTGATAATGCACAGTATTTACCTTTCTCTGTCTGACTTCAGTTAGCATAATATCCTCTAGATCCATCCATGTTACTTCAAATTGTAGAATTTCATTATTTTTCATGGCTGAGTAATATTCCCTCGTGTATGTGGATATATAGCACATCTTCTTTATCTATTCATCTGTTGAGGGACACTTAGGTTGCTTCCATATCTTGTCTATTATAAATAATGCTGCAGTGAACATTAGGGTATATGTATCTTTTCAAATTACTGTTTTTATTTTTTTTTCAGATAATATATCCCATAGAGGAATTGCTGGATTATATGGTAATTCTATTTTTACTTTAATGAGGAATCTCTACATTGCTTTCCCTAGTGACTGCACCAACTCACGATTCCATCAACAGTACACTAGGCTTCACTTTTCTCCACATCCTGGCCAACATGTGCTTATAGTTATTTTGACATGTGTGAGGTGACATCTCATGGTGGTTTTGACTTAAATAGTTAGTGATGTTGGTAATCTGTTTATCTACCTATTGGTTATCTGTATATCTTACATGGAAAAATGTCTATTTAGGTTTTCTGCCCATTTTTAAACTTTTTTTTATATTGAAGTGTGTGTTATTTATATATTCTGGATATTGACTCCTTATTAGTCATACCATTTGCAAATACTTTCTCTTTCAGTAGGTTGTCTTTTCATTTTGTCGATACTTTATTTTGCTGTGAAAAAGATTTTTAAGTTTAATTTGGTCCCATTTGTGTATTTTTTTGATTTTCTTTTTCATTGCCTTAGGAGACAGGTCCAAAAAGGTATTGCTATGATTTGTGTCAAAGAATATTTTATGTTTTCTTCGAGGAGTTGTATGGTTTCAGGTATTAAACTTACATCTTTAATGCATTTTTAGTTTTTATTTTTTTGGTATATGATGTGAGGAAATGTTCTAATGTCATTGTTTTTTTGTGCAGCTGTCCAGTTTTTCCAGCACCACATACTGAAGAGATTGACTTTTCTCATTCATATATTCTTGCCTCCTTTGTCATAGATTAAGCAGTGGCCACAGGACTGGACGAGGTCAATTTTCATTCCAAAGAAAGGCAATGCCAAAGAATGTTCAAACTACCACACAATTGCACTCATCTCACACATTAGCAAAAAAGTAATGCTGAAAATTCTCCAAGCTAGGCTTCAACAGTATGTGAACTGAGAACTTCCAGATGTTCGAGCTGGATTTAGAAAAGGCAGAGGAACCAGAGATCAAATTGCCAACATCCATAGGATCATAGAAAAAGCAAGAGAATTCCAGAAAAACATCTACTTCTGCTTCATCGATTGCGCTAAAGACTTTGACTGTGTGGATCACAACAAAGTGTGAGAAATCCTTAAAGAGATGGGAATACCAGACCACCCAACCTGCTTCCTGAGAAATCTGTATGCAAGTCAAGAAGCAACAGTTAAGAGTCAGACATGGAACAACAGATTGGTTCCAAGTTGGGAAAGGAGTATGTCAAGGCTGTATATTGTCACCTTGCTTATTTAACTTATATGCAGAATACATTATGCAAAATGCCGGACTGGATGAAGCACAAGCTGGAATCAAGATTGCAGACAGAAATATCAATAACCTCAGATATGCAGATAACACCACCCTTACACAGAAAGCAAAGAGGAACTAAAGAGCCTCTTGATGAAAGTGAAAGAGGAGAGTGAAAACTTGGCTTAAAACTTAACATTCAAAAAACTAAAATCATGGCATCCTGGTCCCATCACTTCATGGCAAATAGATGGGGAAACAGTGGAAAGAGTGAGAGACTTTGTTTCTTTGGGCTCCGAAATCACTGCAGATGGTGACTGCAGCCAGGAAATTAAAGGACGCTTGCTCCTTGGAAGAAAAGTTATGACCAACCTAGACAGCATATTAAAAAGCAGAGACATTACTTTATTAACAAAGGTCTGTCTAGACCAAGCTATGGTTTTTCCAGTAGTCATGTACGGATTTGAGAGTTGGACTGTAAAGAAAGCTGAGAGTCAAAGAATTGATGCTTTTGAACTATGGTGTTGGAGAAGACTCTTGAGAGTCCGTTGGACAGCAAGGAGATCAAACCAGTCCATCCTAAAGGAAGTCAATCCTGAATATTCATTGGAAGGACTGATGCTGAAGCTGAAACTCCAGTACTTTGGCCACCTGATGCAAAGAGCTGACTCATTGGAAAAGACCCTGATGCTGGGAAAGATTGAAGGCAGGAGGAGAAGGGGACAACAGAGAATGAGATGGTTGGATGGCATCTCCAACTTAATGGATGTGAGTTTGAGCAAACTCCGGGAGTTGGTGATGGACAGGGTAGCCTGGCATGCTGCAGTCCATGGGGTTGCAAAGAGTTGGACACAGCTGAGCAACTGAGCTGACCATATGTCCATGTGTTTATTTCTGGGATCTCTATACTGTTCCATGAATCTTTGTGCCAGTTTTTGTGTCATTATCCTGCTGTCTTGATTGCTGCAACTTGTGGTATTGCCTGAACACAGGAAGCATGGTATTTCTAGCTTTGTTCTTTTTCCTCAAGTTTACATTGGCTATTCTTTTTATTTTATTTTTGTGGTTCCATAGAAATTTTAGTATTACTTATTTCATTTCTGTGAAAAATGTCAGAGATTTTTTCCCCTAGGAATTACATTAAATGTGTAGATTGCCTTGTGTAGCATGGACATTTTAACAATATTAATTCTTCCATTTCAAGAACATGGATTTTCTTTCCATGTATTTGTGTTTTCACTTTCTTTCATCAGTGTCAGGTAGTTTCAAGTATAGGTCTTTGACCTCCTTGGTAAGTTTATACCTAGGTATTTTATTCTTTTTGATGCAGTTATAAATAGGATTGTTTTCTTTAATTCTCTCTCTGATAGTTTCTTATTGGGCTTCTCTGATAACAATTGGCAAAGAGTCCGCCTGCAAGGCAGGAGAGCCCCGTTTGATTCCTGGATTGGGAAGATCTGCTGGAAAAGGGATAGGCTACCCACTCCAGGATTCTTGGGCTTCCCTTGTGGCTCAGCTGCTAAAGGATTCACCTGCAATGCAGGAGACCTGGGTTCAATCCCTGGATTGGGATGATTCCCTGGAGAAGCCAGTCCAAAGGGTTCCAAAGAGTTGGACATGACTGAGTGACTTTCCTTTCACTTTCTGATAGTTTATTATTAGTGTATAGAAATGCAACAAATTTCTGCATATTAATCTTGCATCATGCAACTTGATTGACTTCATTTATTAGTTTTAGTAGTTCTTTTGGTGGAGTTTCTTTTTTTTTATCATTTTCTGTATATAGTATCATGTCATCTGCAGATAGTGACAGATTTATTTGTTATTCCAATTTAGACATCTTTCACTTAATTTTTTGTCTGTTCCCTGTGCCTAGGCCTTCCAATATATGTTAAATAGAAGTGATAAGAGTGAGCATCCTTGTCTTGTTCCTGATTTTAAAAGAAAAACTTACACATTTTCACTAATCTGTATTATGTCAGTTGTGGGATTGCCATAAATAGTTTTTGTTAAATTGAGATATGCTCTCTCTATACCACCTTTGATGAGAATTTTTTTTCTTTTTAATCATGAAATGATATTGAATTTCATCAAATGCCTTTTCTGTGTCTATTGAGATCATCAGGTGATTTTTTATCCTTATTTTTTTTCTGTTGTCAATGTAGTGAATTATATTGATTTGTGGATACTGAATAATTCTTATATCCTTGAAATAAATCTCAATGGATTATGATGTTTAATCCTTTTTTATATATTGTTGAATTCAGTTGGCTAATATTTTGTTGAGCTTTTTCATCTATATTCATCAGAGATATTGGCCCATAATTTTCTTTTCTGTAGTGACCATGTCTACTTTTGGTATCTGGGTAATGTTGATCTTGTAGAATGATTTTTGGAGTGTTGCCTCCCCTTTAGTGTTTTGAAATAGTTTCATAAGGATAGGTATTAGCTCTTCTGTGTAAGTTTGTAAGAATTCCCCTGTAAAGCCATGTAATCTTGGACTTTTGCTTGCTGGAAGTGTTTTGATCACATATTCAATTTTAATACTAGAGGTCAGTCTGTGCAGATCTATTTCTTCTTGATTCAATCTTGGAAGATTATATGTTTCTAGAACTTTATCAATTTCTTGATTGTCCAATTTGTTGGCATACAACTGATTGTAATATTCCTTTATGACTTTTTGTATCACTGTGATATCAGTTGTGATTTCTTCTCTCTCACTTCTTGTTTCAGTCCTTTCTCTTTTATTTTTATTTTGTTGCCACTTTTATTTTTTAATTGGAAGATAATTGCTTTACAGAATTTTGTTGTTTTGTCAAACATCAACAAGAATCAGCCATAGGTACACCCATGTTCCCTCCCTCCTGAACGTCCCTCCCGTCTCCCTCCCCCCCATCCCATCCTTCTAGACGGTCACAGAGCTCTTATTTGAATTCTCTGAGTCATACAACAAATGTTCATTGGCTATCTATTTTACATATGCTATTGTAAGTTCCTATGTTACACTCTCCATACATCTCACCCTCTCCCTCCTCCCCTCCTGCCATGTCCATAAGTCTGTTCTCTACGTCTGTTTCTCCATTGCTGCCCTGTAAATAAATTCATCAGTACCATCTTTTTAGATTCCATATATATGCATCAGTATATGATCTTTATATTTCTCTTTCTGACTTACTTCACTCTGTATAATAGGCTCTACGTTCGTCCACCTTATTAGAACTGACTCAGATGCATTCCTTTTCAATGGCTGTGTAGTATTCCATTGTATACATGTACCACAGCTTCTTTATCCATTCATCTGTTGATGGCCATCTAGGTTGCTTCCATATTCTAGCTATTATAAATAGTACTGCAATGAACATTGGGGTACATGTGTCTTTTTCAATTTTGGTTTCCTCTGGGTATATGCCTAGTAGTAGGATTGCTGGCTCATATGGTGGTTTTATTCCTAGTTTTTAAAGGAATCCCCACATCATCTTCCATAGTGGCTGTATCAATTTATATTTCCACCATCAATGCAAGAGGGTTCCCTTTTCCCAACATCCTCTCCAGCATTTATTGTTTGCAGACTTTTTGATGATGGCCATTCTGTGCTTCAGTCCCTTCTCTTTTTTCTTGATGAGCCTGGATAAAGGTTTATCCATCAACTTCAATTTTTCAAAAAAGATCTTGATGTCCTAGGAGACTGATTACTTATAAGCTTTGCATAAGAAGGGCGAGGCTTCCAGCCAAGTCTCTTCCTCCACTTGTTCATTCTGCCTTTATTCTTACAGTATCTACAGTGAGTAGGCAGCAAGAACTTTGAAAGTTTGGTTGGATGAAAGGAATGCAGTGTGTTGTGTGGTATTTCTAACTTGCCATACCAAGGGGGTTACTTACCATAGATTTTTCTGGGGCCCAACTGATATCTGCAAACAATTTCATCCTTCCTTTTTTGTTGTAGGCCAGATGCAGAAAATTTTACTTTATAGGCTTCTGCAAGAATAACATCCAAAGGTTTGTGTTAGGAGGGACTCAGTGCTGTCTTCCCTCTGACCTCACAGTTATAGAATTTCACTCAAAACTGAACTCCCAAGTGGTTTCTAGGAGGAAGTAGCTCTGTCTGAACCAAACTCTGGTTACCTTCTGTGCAAGATCCTCAACTGGTATCGCTGAGGGTCCACTCTGAGGATACTGAACTGGGTTTTGAGCAGTTGGGGTGCTGCTACAAACCCCTCTGAACAGTTGAGCTAAAAGACACCCAGTCTCATACCCTCCACAGGGACAAATCCGGACCCTGAAAAGCCATGCTCTTCCCTAAGTGTTATAGACAGTGCTTGCCACTGAAAATCACAGAGGAACCAAGACAACTCAGGCTGAAGACAGTCCTGAACTTTGGGTTGAGCACACAAGCCTGGTGCTTGTGGGGTTTTTCTGACACTTGAGGGTCTGTTTTACCTCCCTATGTTTTACCTCCCTATGTCAGGCTAGAGACCCCAGGAGCAAAATCAGGACCTGGGTGAGGCATGCAATGAGGCAAGGACCCTGCACAGCAGAATCCCCCATGGAGGGTAAAATCCTGTCTTAGCTGTGGCTCTGAAGTCTGCAGTGACTATTCTTCCCCTCTTTCTTCCTGCCCCTTCATGTGTCTCACACAACGCTCTACCCCCACCACAGAGATTCACCAAGCACTTCCTTTGTCCAGGGTGTTAGACACTGATACGCAGTTCTGGGCCATAGCCCCTCGCCAGACTACTGGGTCCCCAGTGGTGCTTTCTGTCAACTGAGACAAATACCAGGGGATCCAGAGAGGGCAAGTCATAGGCCTGTCCCTGGGGAGCTGGCCAGGATAAGTGCAGGTCATCCTACTGCAAGTCCATGGTCTTTAGCCTCCACCCGTGCATCCTGGCAAAGGTTGGCTAGTTCCAATCGCATATACTTGATTTGCCCAAGATCAATTAACTTGGGAAGCATTCCTCAGAAATGCCAGCACAGCCTTGGACCTGGCAGTCCTGATTTCTCCTGCTTCAGGTGTTTCTGTAGCTTCCATCAGATCAAAGTGGGGTTTGCAGATTCTCTTTTGAAGTTAATAGATTTTCTTGGCCTGCTTACGTGTTTTGGGTCATGCTTTCCAACATGTTTATGTTGGAAGCATAAACCCCCACTGGGGACCTGGCGGTCCCAGCCTCGTAGGTGAAGATTGAGCCCACCCTCTCCTTCCATGTGGTGACTGGAGGGAGCCCAGCAGCAGAGGTCAGGGCTGGCTGATAATCCAGCACACAGACCATACTGCTTCCTTCCAGGAGCAGGGCACACTGCCTGCCACCTGGGTGCCTTCCTTCCTCCCTCCTTGGGTCTCCTGCTGCCTTCAGCCCTGCTCAGGTGCTGCATCAGCTTTGCAACAGAGTCCCTCTGTCCCAGGCAGTGCTGCTCTCAAAGGATGGCTTCTGAGTTCTGGCAAGTCTCCAAACTGGGAGGCAGGGTGATGGTTTCAATATTTCAGCAGAAGAAACTTTCAGATAAAGGACTGTTGTTTTGTCCAGAAAGCTGTCCCTTTTTCTTCCCAAATTTCTACCCATTGTACCATAATTCCTCCAACAGTATCAACCAAGGGAAGAAAATGAAGTGACAGGAAGGCCTATAATTGGTTTCCAGGGCTGTATTTGCTGCATTTCCACATACAGTTCACTGCCCACCAGCTCTCGCACGGCAGAAGGACTGACAGTCCCTGGAAGGGAGACCAATCCTTTCTGGAATGGAAAGCTTTCGCTCTGAAAGAAAACGATACGCCAGGCCACCCGGGGGTTCCAAAGAGCTGGGAAGCTGATGGAGATGAGCAGGAAGAGGGCATCTAACTTGCTTGAAACTGACTAGGGTACACAGATGAATGTGACCTGCCCTGGGGAGGGCAGATCTGGAGCACCACATGCTGAGTGGCATATCCACTTTGAGAGAAACTGGACTTTGACCAATTATTACCTGGTTCTCCACTTAAGGCAGAAATTCTACTTTGGTCTTGATCGAGGGAATTCCTTTCCCAAGTTCACAGGGTGGTAAATATCAGGATGGTCCTACAGTATGACTTCTAATATCAACCTTTTAGGAATAATCTGAATATTGACCAAGAGAGACTAATGAAATTGGCCCTTCCATGCAATAGAATACTGTGCATAAATTTGGAAAATTCTATGTACTACAAGATCCTATTAATTTAAAATATCCTTGTAAAGTATTTTTAGGTAGGAGTTATATATAAAAGAGGGTTTCTTTGTGGTTGTTACCTCTGGACACATTAGGTTGGGACAAGGGGGGACCTTGTCATGGCGGAAGGGCAGCCTCTGCCCAGGCTGCTTGCTGGAGGGTCCCACGCTACGTGTGTGCAGTGTGTCCTGCCTTCACCCCTCAGGTTCTCCTGCCCCACAGAGCCCCCACAGAGAGGCTCTGGCAGATGCAGAGTAGGACACCAGACCTCAGGGGGAAGCCTTGCACTGCATTGTTTCCCACTATGGCCTCGCATGCTGGGCTCACCTGCTGGACTTCTTGCAGACACTCACTCCGGTCTGGCACATATGGGAAAAAGTGTGACCAGGTGGTGGCTCCAGCCTGCCTTCTGGGGTCAAATCCCAAGCAAATCCCAAGCAACACACAGCAGCGGTGAATCCCCAAACCACAGTGGCAAATGTCCCAGGCCAGACCCTGGGCTCATTCTGTATGAGTCACTGAAGAAAAGTTCTAGAGCAGCAAATTAGCATTTGGAGGAAGAACTCAGGGAGGAGCTGGCTCCGGGGTTGAGGGCAAAGATTGTCTGTGAAAGGAGCTGAGAGGACATTCTGGGGCAACCCTGGTGTTCTGAGTCTTCATGGGTTTGCATTTGTCAGGACTCATCAAATGATACACTCAAGTCTGCTGCATTTCAAAAAGAGAATCTTAACAAATTTTTTTTTTCCAAATTAAAGATGTGTGTTGTGCTAGCCTGGTGACTGTAATATTTTTTAAACTTTTTTTTCCCATTTATTTTTATTTGTTGGAGGCTAATTACTTTACAATATTGTAGTGGTTTTCGCCATACATTGACATGAGTCAGCCATAGGTTTACATGTGTTCCCCATTCCGATTCCCCCTCCCGCCTCCCTCTCCATCCCATCCCTCTGGGTCTTCCCACTGCACCAGCTCTGAACACCCGTCTCATGCATCCAACCTGGGCTGGTGATCTGTTTCACCCTTGATACTATACTTGTTTCAATGCTGTTCCCTCTGAACATCCCACCCTCACCTTCTCCTACAGAGTCTAAAAGTCTGTTCTGTACATCTGTGTCTCTTTTTCTGTTTTGCATATAGGTTTATCATTACCATCTTTTAAAATTCCATATATATGCGTTAGTATACTGTATTGGTCTTTATCTCTCTGGCTTACTTCACTCTGTATAATGGACTCCAGTTTCATCCCATCTCATTAGAACTGATTCAAATGAATTCTTTTTAATGGCTGAGTAATATTCCATAGTGTATATGTACCACAGCTTCCTTATCCATTCGTCTGCTGATGGGCATCTAGGTTGCTTCCATGTCCTGGCTATGATAAACAGTGCTGTGATGAACATTGGGGTACATGTGTCTCTTTCAGATCTGGTTTCCTCAGTGTGTATGCCCAGGAGTGGGATTGCTGTGTCATATGGCAGTTCTATTTCCAGTTTTTTAAGGAATCTCCATACTGCTCTCCATAGAGGCTGTACTAGTTTGCATTCCCACCAACAGTGTAAGAGGGTTCCCTTTTCTCCACACCCTCTCCAGCATTTATTGCTTGTAGACTTTTGGATTAAAGATCTAAATGGAAGACCAGAAACTATAAAACTCCTAGAGGAGAACATAGGCAAAACACTCTCTGACATAAATCACAGCAGGATACTCTATGACCTACCTCCCAGAATATTGGAAATAAAAGCAAAAATAAACAAATGGGACCTAATGAAGCTTAAAAGCTTTTGCACAACAAAGGAAACTATAAGCAAGGTGAAAAGACAGCCTTCAGAATGGGAGAAAATAATAGCAAATGAAGAAGCAAAGGATTAATCTCAAAAATATACAAGCAACTCCTGCAGCTCAATTCCAGAAAAATGAATGACCCAATCAAAAAATGGGCCAAAGATCTAAACAGACATTTCTCCAAAGAAGACATACAGATGGCTAACAAACACATGAAAAGATGCTCAACATCACTCATTATCAGAGAAATGCAAATCAAAACCTCAATGAGGTACAGGCCAGTCAAACTTTTTTGTTTTTAAACAATTTATTTTGTAATAGGGTATAGCTGATTAACAATGTGATACTTTCGGCTCAACAGTGAAGGCATTCAGCCATACATATATATGTATCCATTCTCCCCTAAACTCTCCTCTTATCTAAGCTGCTGCTTAACATTGAGCAGAGTTCCATGTACTATACAGTAGGTCCTTGTTGGCTATCCATCTTAAACATAGTATTGTGTACATATCTATCCCAAACTCCTAACTATCCCTTCCTTTAGCAACCATAAGTTCGTTCTCTAAATCTGTGAGCCTATGTTTTGTAAGTAAATTTATTTGTATTTCTTTTTAGACTCCATATATAAGGTATGACACAGTATATTTCTCTTTCTTTGTTTGATTTACTTCACTCAGTATAACAATCTCTAGGTTCATCCATGTTGCTGCAAGTGGCATTATTTCATTCTTTTTAATGGTTGAATAATATTCCATTGTGTATATGTACCAGATCTTCTTCTTTTTCTTCTTTTTTTAAATACAACTGTTTTCACACAGCTTATCCAGAAGTTTAAAAGTTAAAATGTGGGCATTCACCCCCCCCCCCACCACTTAAAAAAAAATCCCATGCCACTTTCCAACATATAGACTATCACACTCTTATTCTCATTACCCACGATTACCACACACTCTTTCCAAACACATGGGGGTCAAGACCCCAACTATTTAGTAATCCAAAGAAACTACATAGTTACACAAAAGACACTTCCTTGTCACCAGCAAGCATGACTGAAAGAATGAGGGGCAAACACATTATCTTCATCCCGAGTTAACATTTCCCTAAAATTCTTTTTCCTTCCTCTAAGTCATTAAAATCCAAAGCAGTTTCAGTTACTACTATAACTTTGATGTTCCTTTTTTTTTTTTTTTTTTCTGAATGGCTAAGCTAGGACATACTTTCCTTTCATAAATTATGTTTATGTTTCAAGACTGGCAGGAAGCAGTCTCCCAGTTGTGACTTGACCATAACACTTTGCAATAGGCAAAGTTACCACATAGGTGCAATTGACGCTTTAAGAGTCTTCAAAATTTTTTAAAGCAATAATGCATTAATATGGAGCCTCCACATCTTTCTGATGCAGCAAAAGTTCTCTAAAGGTGGTGGCAGCTGTGAAAGAAAAGGCACTTCATGCTAAAATTCAGAGGGTCTCTCTTCAGAGACCACCCCAGAAGACAGGCCTGGTCAGCCCAGGCCTGCAGGTGACCCTTTAGGGTGGAGAGGACTATCCCCCAGGAAGGCATCTGCAGAGGAAAAATTTGTAATCGTGATTGCAAGGCAAAATGGTTTAAGTTGGGAGAGGAGAAACACTAAGAGTACAAATACTGTTGCACCAGAGATTGAGGAGTGAAGTGTACAAGGATCTGTAGGTGGCCCTGCACTTTGTACCAGGCTGGTTCTCTCACCACTTGTAAGGAGGTCCTGGAGACGGAATAGGAGCAGCACCTTAGCCAAGTGGGTTCTAGGCCTCCAGCTTCTGCCCGGCTTCCCCTGCTGTGTTCCCAGGAATGAGCCGAGGTCTTGTTGGCAGCACTTGTGGGTATTGCTGGTCTATGGCAATATCCAAAGGGATTTTCTGATACAGATGTGAAGAGAAAATAAGGATTTTCCACATGATCTGAGACTCCTTGGTGATGCCCAGCAGCCTCTGGGCCTTCTAAGAGCAACAGTGGATCAAGCTGGCATCCTCCATCAACACTCAGAAAAGTAGCATGAGTATTTTAGATGGGCAGGAGCAAATAAATCAAAATGGATTAAGGGTCTTTATCCTAGTACCATAAATAAAGTGCACTATGATTGGAGGCTACAAAAGCCACTTGCCAGAGGCTGAGGTGTGGGAAGAAACCACCATAACCACACATTCAGAATGGTGGGTCATTTCCTTCAGCCAGAATGTTGGCTGCTGATGCTCTTTATTGCTATATTTCCTTTAGTACTACGAACTTTTAGCTGTAAAGAAGAAAAATACTTGGTAGTCTTGACAGGAAGCATGTCACTGAATCATAGAACTGGCTGATAATAAGTTTATGTTAACAGTCTCAAAATTGGATGATGGCTGTTTTTCTCCTTCATTCTGATGAACTTAGGAAAGTTTGAGTTTTTTTTTTTTTTTTTTTTTAACATCAGACTGGCTCATGAAGCTTCTAAAGAAGCAGGACAGCTGTTCATGGCCAATATAGTAGAAGCGGTTGTCTTTGTTCTACCGGTCATCAGATGTGTTATGGAATAGAATCCACTTACTATCACCATGGTCACCGTGACACGTTGGTGGGTTCCATAAACTTCCTGGAAACTCTTTCAAAAGAGAAAACCAAGATGTTGTACAAAGAGCTCTGCTTGATTTAGGATCCCATTTCAAGGAAAACTATTTTTCTGCTTTCATGTAGGAAGGTATTGCCCCCTCTGTCCCCCCGCCGGCAGGCCCTCAAAGTGCTTGTAGGTATAACTGATGAAGACCCAGTCTTTGTTCTTGTAATCTGTCTCAGGGTGATTACTTGTTGGCTTAAGAATATCAGATTCTGGAAACTCATTGAAGTTTGAGGTGTCATCAACACTTTTGATTTCAGCAGATATTGCAGCAGGTCTCTCTCTGATATGTTCCCAGTCAACACCTTCAAAAAAAAGAATTATTTTTTATTTCTTCAACTCCAGAGGCTCCAATTCTATGCTCCCATTCCCAGCAGAATCTCAAAATTAGATCCTTGGCTTTCTCAGAAATAGGAACTTCTGGAGGAAAAGTCAAAGTTTCTTTCCAGTTCATCACCTTCTTATGTGTCTCTTGAGGGGACTCAGAACAGAAAGGTGGGTATCCAAATAGCATTTCATACTTGATCACCCCCAGCGACCACCAATCACAGAGCTTATTGTACCCAGTCTGCATGAACACCTCAGGAGCAATGTAGTCAGGAGTGACTACTGTGGAGAAGGCTAGCTGACATCTATTTCTTTTCCAGGTTTCTGCTTTTTGGAATTCGGGTTCTGAAAAGTGAAATTACTGGGGAGGCTGTGGTTCAGATTCCTATAAAATTCTGTCCTATGTGCTTTTTTCAGTCCTGTGCATAGGCCAAAGTCAGAAAGCTTCACATGGCCCTTGCTGTCCAGAAGAAGGTTGTCTGGTTTGATGTCTCCGTGGATGAATCCAAGTTGGTGAATACAGTCTATGGCTAACACTGTTTCTGCTATATAAAACGGAGTCTGCTCTTCTGTTAGTGTGTCTTTTTTCATCAACAGGGTCATCATGTCGCCTCCAGGCATGGATGTCTCCCATGGAATAGTCCCTGCATCAGTGTGGGGAGGATCCTGCTCAGTTGTGTTTCTGTTAGAAGCCCTCTATCTGAGTGAATTCTGTGTGCACCCGTTTGTGCATCCACATTGCTGGGATTTGTAGAGCTGAGGCAGGTGGATAACACAAGCTCCCACTGGTAACGGCATCCAGCTTGGATGCAACTGGACGCAGACCCAGGAAACTGGTCCTGGCTTCAGTATTCTGAACTGCAAGGCTACAGTGCAATAGGCTGTGGTCTCTGACTAATGGGCATCTGTCTAGAGCAGTGTTCATATCCAAGCTCTGCCTCCCACAGACACAAAACTGAGGCAAATTGCTGAGTATCCAGTTCCAATTTCAGCTCCAATTTCATCTCCAAGAAGTAGAAATAGCAACACCCACTATCAGATCTTCAGTGAGATGTAGAAGCAGTGGAGTTTCCCAATGACTGGCACAGAATCTAGAAACTGGAGGCTTTCACCAACAGGAGCTACTTTTAAGGCTTCTATCACTGACCCCTGGCTCTGCCCCCACCTTCCTGCTGAGTCCAGGTTGGGGAGGGAAGTGGTTAAAGAACACCCAGGATGAAAGCATCTCTAGCTGAGCCCTCTGTGGGTGGCATCTGTCTGACTCCTGTCTCTGACCTGTGACCAGCAGTGCAATGTGGTGAGAGACCCTACATATGTGCAGAGTCCTTCACATCCCAGCTGCGCAGCAGCCTGACAGCTTCCATTCTCTGATCACGTCCCCAGGACACTCACAGGCCTGCAGGCCTCAGTGGACGTTGCCCATTGCCCTTTCTTCCCCATGGTGGCCTAGCTGGGATGCAAGTGCCTGCTGCACACCCTCTGCCAGTGAGGCCCAGCGGTGCTGCTCTGACCTTTACAACTGCTGCCATCTTGTCAAAAGCTGCCACATAGCATGACTGTCACTGAAATGGAAAGCTCAAGGCAAGAACCTGGACCCCAAATAAAGTAGAAGAATCTGTTCATCAGGCTGTCATTCGGAATAAGTCAGAGGTTCAAATGAGGCGAATGCCAGGAGGGAGCATGAGGCACGTGGCCTCTTCAGCCTCTCATGCTCCCTCCAGGACTAAGGAGAGGCCTCTCTGGTCTCCCTGCCTCCAGGCCTGTGCTCCTCTGTGCCCATCCTCTACACAGAGCCTGAGGAGCTAAGAAGGCCACTTCCCTAACCCACCTGACCACGAAGGCTGAGGCCCCCAAGCCAGACGACTGTGCCCTCTCACATCCAGCCTCTGCTCTAAGCCCACCTGCAGAGACTAATGAGTGTGGGCCTAGACTTCCTGGAAAACCTTCCTCAGCTTGCTGGCTCCAGTTATTGAGACTTCACTCTCAGAGTGCCTCAAACCTGAAATCTTTCCTAGTCAGCTGGCTCCTCTGGCTTCCCACAGCCCTTGGCCTCTTTTTATTATAGTCACTTGTCACCCAGTATAAACTATGATCTGCTTGGCTATATCCATGTCTTTATTTTTATCATTCAGTAAATTCTTTTTCTTCCAAACTTTTATTATGAATCATTTCAAATCTGCAGTAAAGTGGAAACAATTGTACAGTGGGCGCCCCTTTCTCCACCACCTGGATTTGCAATTACTATCAGTTGTATTTCCTTTAATATTAACCTATCTAGCTCTCTCTATCTTCATTGGTTCATTTTAGTTTTTGATGCATTTCAAAATAAATTAAAGTACTGGCACAAAAATAGAAATATAGCTCAGTGCAGCAGGATAGAAAACCCAGAAATAAATTAATGCACCTATGATCAATTTGGAGAAGGAAATGGCAACCCACTCCAGTATTCTTGCCTAGAGAATTCCGTGGACAGAGAAACCTGGTGGACTACTGTCCATGGGGTTGCACAGAGTTGGACACGACTGAAGTGACTTAGCATGCATGCATGCATTGGAAAAGGAAATGGCAACCCACTCCAGTATTCTTGCCTGGAGAATCCCAGGGACGGAGGAGCCTGGTGGGCTGCTGTCTATGGGGTCACACAGAGTCGGACATCACTGAAACGACTTAGCAGCAGCAGCAACATGATCAATTAATATGACTAAGAAGCAAAACTACACAATGTTGGAAAGACAGTCTCTTCAACAAATGGTGCTGGGAAAACTGGACATTGCTACATGTAAAAAAACAAAATTAGTTTATTCTTTAACACCATACACAAAAAATAAGCTCAAAATAGATTAAAGACCTAAATGTGAGATCAGACACTATAAAAGTCCTAGTGGAAAACAGACAGAATACATTTTGAGATAAATGGCAGCAATATCTTTTTCAATCTGACTCCCAGAATAGTTGAAATAAAAACAAAAATAAACCAATGACATTTACTTACACTCAAAAGTTTTTTAACAGCAAAGGAAATAATAAACAAAATGAAAAGACAATCCACAGACATATTGGGAGAAAATATTTGCAAATAATGTGAACAAGTGATTAGTCTCCAAAATTTACAAACAGCTCCAGCAGTGGGCCAACTGGGCATGTCATGTTGTCTGGCTACATGGAGCAGATGAAGGGCATGCCCCTGCTAGTCAGGGCCTGACAAAATATCATCTACTGGAGAACGGAATGACAGACTACCTCAGTTTTCTTGTGATGAGAACCCAATGAACACAATGAAATGGCAAAAAGATATGACATGGGAAGATGAGCCCCCCATGTCAGTAGGTGTCAAATATGCTACTGGGGAAGAGCAAAGAAACAGCTCCAGAAAGAACAAATAGCTGGAGTAAAGTGAAAATGTCTTTCAGTTGTGGTTGTGTCTGGTGGTGAAAGTAAAGTCCAATGCTGTAAGGACAACATTGCATAGGAATCTAGAATGTTAGGTTTATGAATCAAGGTAAATTGGACGTGGACAAGGAAGTGATGGCAAGAGTGAACACAGACATTTTAGGAATCAGGGAGCTTAAGTGGATGGGAATGAGTGAATTTAATTTAGGTGACCATTATATCTACTACTGTGAGCAAGAATCCCTTAGAAGAAATGGACAAGCCCTTATAGTCAACAAAAGAGTCCAAAATGCAGTGTTTGGGTGCAATCTCAAAGACAACAGAAGGATCTCAATTCATTTCCAAGGCAAACCATTCAACATCACAGTAATCCAAGTCTATACTCCCACCACTAATGCCAGAGAAGGTGAAGTTGAGTGGTTTTATGAAGGGCTACAAGACTTTCCAGAATAAAAGATGTTCTTTTCATCATAGATGACTGGAATGCAAAAGTAGGAAGTCAAGAGATACCTGGAGTAACAGACAAGTTTGGCCATGGAGTACAAAATGAAGCAGGGCAAAGGCTAACAGAGTTCTGCCAAGAGAACACATTGGTCATAGCAAGCACTCTCTTTCAACAATACAAGAGACAACACTACACATGGACATCACCAGATAGTCAATACCCAAATCAGATTGATTATATTCTTTGTAGCCGAAGATGGAGAAATTCTATACAGTCAGCAAAAACAAGACCTGGAGCTGACTGTGGCTCAGATCATCAGCTCTGTATTGCAAAATTCAGGCTTAAATTGAAAAAAGTAGGGAACACCACTAGGCCATTCAGGTATGACCCAAATCAAATCCCTTGTGATTATTCAGTGGAGTTGATGAATAGATTCAAGGGATTAGATCAAGTAGACAGAGTGCCTGAAGAACTATAGATGGAGGTTCATAACACCGTACAGGAGGTGGTGACCAAAGCCAACCCCAAGAAAAAGAAATGCAGAAGGCAAAGTGGTTGTATGAGGAGGCATTACAAATAGCTGAGAAAAGAAGAGAATTGAAAGTCAAAAGAGAAAGGGAAAGACATAGCCAACTGAATGCAGAGTTCCAGAGAAAAGCAAGGAGAGATAAGAAAGCCTTCCTTAAGTGAACAGTGTAAAGAAATAGAGGAAAATAAGAGAATGGCAAAGACTAGAGATCTTTTCAAGATAATTAGAGATATTAAGGGAACATTTCACACAAAGATGGGCACAATAAATGATAGAAATGTATGGACCTAACAGAAGCAGAAGGGATTAAGAGGAGGTGGCAAGAATACACAGAAAAACTGTACAAAAAAAAAAAAATCTCAGTGATCCAGATAACCACGATGGTGTGGTCACTCACCTAGAGTCAGATACCTTGGAGTGTGAAGTCAAGTGGGTGTTAGGAAGCACTACTATGAATAAAGCTAGTGGAGGTGATGGAATTCCAGCTAAACTATTTCAAATCCTTAAAAATGATTCTGTTAAAGTGTTGCACTCAATATGCTAGCAAATTTGGAAAACTCAGCAGTGGCCATAGAACTGGAAAAGTTCAGTTTTCATTCCAATCCTCAAAAAATGCAATGCCAGAGAATGTTAAAATTCCTGTAGAGATGCACTCATTTCACAAGATTATGCTCATAACCTTTCAAGCTAGACTTCAGCAGTACATGAAGCAAGAAGTTTCAGATGTACAAGCTGGATTTAGAAAAGGTAGAAGAACCAGAGACCAAATTGCCAACATCCATTAAATCATAGAAAAAGCAAGGGAATTAAAAAAAAAAATCTACTTCTGCTTCATTGAGTACACTAAAAAAAAAAAGCCTTTGTGTGGATCACAACAAACTATGGGAAAGTCTTAAAGACATGGGAATATTAGACCATTTTACCTGTCTCCTAAGAAACCTGTATGCAGGACAAGAAGCAACAGTTAGAACCAGAGATGGAACAATGGAATGCGTTCAAAATTGGGAAAGGAGTACATCAAGGCTGTATACTGTCACCCTGCTTATTTAACTTACAAACAGAGTACATCACGTGAAATACCAGGCTGGGATGACTCACAAGCTGGAATCAAGATTGCTGGGAGAAATATCAACAACCTCAGATATGCAGATGATGCCACTATAATGGCAGAAAGTGAAGAGGAATTAAAGAGCCTCTTTATTGAAGGTGAAGGAGGAGAGTGAAAAAGCTGGCTTAACATTCAAAAAACTAGGATCACGGCATCTGGTCCCATCATTTCATGGCAAATAGATGGGAAAACAATGGAAACAGTGACAGACTTTGTTTTCTTGGGCTCCAAAATCACTGCAGATGGTAACTGCAGCCATGAGATTAAAAGATGCTTGCTCTTTGGAAGAAAAGCTATGACAAATCTAGACAGTGTATTAAAAAGCAGACATCACTTTTCTGATGAAGGTCCATATAGTCAAAGCTATGGGTTTCCCAGTAATTGTGTAATGGATGTGAGAGCTGGACCTCACAAATCCATAAAGAAAGCTAAGAGCCAAAGAATTAATACTTCTGAACTGTGGTGTTGGAGAAGACTCTCGAGCGTCCCTTGGACAGCAAGGAGATCCAACCAGTCAATCCTAAAGGAAATCAGTCCAAAATATTCATTGGAAGGACTTATGTTGAAGTTGAAGCTCCAATACTTTGGCCACCTGATGTGAAGAACTGACTCATTGGAAAAGACTGATGCTGGGAAAGGCAGGATAGAAGGGGGTGGCAGAGGAGGAGATGGTTGGATGGCATCACTGACTCAATACACATGAGTTTGAGCTAACTTCTGGAGACAGTGTGAAGGACAGGGAAGCCTGGCATGCTGCAGTTGATGGGGTTAAAAAGAGTCAGGCACCACTTAAAAACACCATATAATTTTTAATAGTATCAAAACAAACAACCCAATCACCCAAATGGGCAGAAGATCTACACAGACATTTCTCCAAAGAAGACATATAGATAGCCAAAAAAACACATGGAAGATGCTCAACATCACTAATTACTAGAGAAATGCAAATCAAACCTACAATGATGCACCATCTTACAGCAGCCAGAATGGCTATCATCAAAAAATCTGTAAACAATAAGTGCTGGAAAAGGTGTGGAGAGAAGGGAACCCTCCTACACAGTTGGCAATAATGTAAATTCGTATAGCCACGTTGGAGAACAGTATGGCGGTTCCTTAAGAAAATAAAAATAGAGCTACTATATGACCCTGCAAAATCCCACTCTTGGGCATAAATCCAGAGAAAACCATGATCTGAAAGAATACATGCACCCCAATGTTCATTATGGCACTGTTTCCAGTGGCTAAGACATGGAAGCCCCCTAAATGTCCACCAACAGAGGAATGGATAAAGAAGAGAAGAAGACTCCACCCCTCACACTTCTGCTCCCTCAACCCGGCCTCTCGGGCTGGAATAAGGCGGGGAGGGGCGGGGCGGCGCTGGTGCGGACCCGGAATCCTCGCTGGGACTCCAGAAAGTCATGCTTGCGCAGTCTGGCGCCCTGGCCATAGGCGCAGGTCTCCGCAATGGTCGACTGGGCATCCTTGGCACCCGCGCTTGCCGTCTTTTTTTCTGGCAGCTGGGGATCTCCTGTTGTCTTCACCCGCAACCGCCCCTCGGGCCCTACTTCAGAGTCCCCTCCCCTCCTCTGGTAGGCTGGCGGCTGCTCTTGGGGTTTCGCCTCTCCGTACATCGAGACCGCTGGCCCGGCCGGCGTTTGCGGCTATTTGCCGCCCCCAGCCCTACCTCTCCTGGGGCTCCGCCAGGGGAATGACAGGCTCAACACCTTGCTCACCCATGAGTAGTCACACAAAGGAAAGGGTGACAATGACCAAAGTGACCCTGGAGAATTTTTATAGCGACCTTATTGCTCAACATGAACGAGAAATGAGACAAAAGAAGTTAGAAAAAGTGATGGAAGAAGAAGACCTCAAGAATGAAGAGAAACGACGCCAGAGATCAGCGCATGCTCGGAAGGAAACAGAGTTTCTTCGTTTGAAGAGAACAAGACTTGGACCGGAAGATTTTGAGTCCTTAAAAGTAATAGGCAGAGGAGTCTTTGGTGAGGTGCGGCTTGTTCAGAAGAAAGATACGGGCCACGTGTATGCAATAAAAATACTTCGTAAAGCAGATGTGCTTGAAAAAGAGCAGGTTGGCCACATTCGTGCAGGCAGGCAGTTGTGCAAATGTTCTACAGTTTTCAGGATAAGCTAAACCTCTACCTAATGTTAGCTTTGAGAATTTGTGTGGATGCCTTTGTCAGATATGCTCTTATTATTCTGGACTTGAACTTTGTCCAGTTCTTTTTTCATCCATTGAAATATTCATAGTTTTCTTTTCCATTTTCTTGATGTGGTAAACTCAGTGATATTTCAAGCACTGAATCAGTTGCATTTCTGGGATGATCCCTAGTCAGTCTTGATGTATTATCTTTTTTTATGTTTAGTTTCATTTGCTAAGTATTGTTGAGGGTTTTTAAGTATCAATGAATATTTAATTTTTAAAAGAAACTTTTGGTTTTAGATTTTAAGAGCTAAATTTACTTTTGTCACCTATTTTGCAGTATGAATTCAAGTCTATACCATTATGTGGTATACCTTAAACTCATTCAGAGCTATTTGTCAATAACCTCTCAATAAATCTGAAAGATAAAAGTAATTAAACACGTATATGGGCTTCCCTGGTGGCTCAGTGATAAAGAATCTGCCTGCCAATGTGGGAGATGTGGTTTCGATCCACGGGCAGGGAAGATCCCAAGGAGAAGGAAATGGCAACTCATTTGCCTGGGAAATCCCATGGACAGAGGAGCCTGGCAGCCTACAGTCCATAGGATCCAAAGAGTCAGATACGATTTAGGGACTAAACAGTAACAGCAACATCCACACAGCCCCTGGCATATACATGTTATATAATCACACATTTACTTCTATATCAAAAACACATATATTCTGGACAGATTTATATATAATCCCCTCACATGCACATAACACACTCATGTATACCACATAAAACCACATACACCACATAACACCACACTCATGTACACCACAAACACATACTATACACCCTCCACTCAAAGCACACATACAACATATACACAATCACACCACATACAAAAACACCACAGATACCTCCCCCCACAGTCACAACATTCTTATGCCACGTGAATGCATCACACGCACACACACACACACACACACACACACACACTTCTGTCTAGATCTGTGTCTTGGTTCTTACCTCCTAAACAGACAAAGTGTGTGTCCGCAGCCATCATTTCCTTACACGAATTTTTCACAAGCTGGAACAGAGGGGTGGCAGGGTCAGGGAGATTGGTAGCAGGGACATGGGGAAAAGGCAGTTCACCTCCCCTCTCATGTTTAACCCACACTCACCGAGGCAACAAGCTTTTCTGCAGAATTGAATTCATCTATCCCATACATTTGGTCCTTTCTTTCTACAATATTATGTAGCTAGAAGGGAGAGGAGATGGTTGGCACACAGCAGGTCCTGTCCCAGGAGATAGGCTCTTGCTTGCTGCCATGTTGGATTCCAAGGGCCACACCCTGGCGTCTGTCAGCAGCCCACCCCTCAGGGAATGGAAAACTTCTCCACCCATACCTCTGGTGTGTAGGTATACACAACACTTGCTATTCATCTGCTGTGGCTACCTGTTGTTCAAACACTTGGGGTGGGGTCGAGGGACATCCGCTAGGTGATGCTGGGACAACTGCCTTTGAAAGCTTTCCCCAGCTGGGCTCAAGAGTGGCACCTGGTTACCTGTTCTGAATTACCTGATCTCTCTTATAATCTTTTACACCCAAGCAGTAAACCTTGGCCCCCATATCCCGAGCCTGTTGAGCCTAAGAGAAAAAAATATTTTGAGTGCAAACACCCAAATACATGGAGCACAAAGCTGATAATGATGAACAGAACTCACTTCCTTCTTTGTGCCCTGTAACGTCCTTGGTAGCAGTGGCCCCGCAGTCAGGGTGATAATCAGGCTGGAAGCACTGTTCTCTGCAGAAGAAGCAGGGAGTGGCCTGGTCAGAAAGGCACCTGGAGAGACCTGTTCACACTGCTAGGCCTCCAGCTTGGCTCCCGCACCTCCTCCTGATCCAAGTAGCCACTATTCAGATGCCTAGAGAGAAAGGGCCTTAGCCCAGGACCCACTTGACAGATGAGGAGCCTTAGACTGGCTCAGATCTCTTCCTGGTGGACCCTCACTAGGGGCAGGTGGCACATCCTTTATCCTAAATGGCAACTGCAGCTACATCCTGGCAAGGACAAGCCTCTGAGGTGAGCACAGGGAAGAACAGCCAGACTGACTGTCAGATGCTTGGGCAGTGGGCCCTGCCCAGCTCCCTGCCTTTCCCCAGCAGTCTCTGCATCTTTCCTGATGAGGGCTGCAACCCTACTGTCTACATGCAGATGGTTCTGGGCCGAGCACAGCCTTTCTCACTGTTGGAAACATGGTCACAGGATGAGAGTCAACCAGAGGGGAGAGGCTGAAGGGAAAGGAGGCAGAGCCAGAACTGTGGTGGACAGAGTGTGGGCAGGTAGGGGACCCCAAGGTCTCTGCTCCCTAAACTGAACTCCATCTACTCAGTGTCCCTGGCATTTCTCTTCTCTTTTTCATGCAGCTCAACTGTAGGTCAAGCACTTGATATCTAGTAAGAACCAGGAATGTAATGCATGACCCCTTGTGGTTCTCAGAAACATCCCTGGGGGAGCTTTGCATCCTCACTGTGGGGAGGAGGAACCTGCAGCACAGAGTGGGCAAGGAGCTCGCTCCAAGAGTCAGCGCTAGGAGCTGGCCGAGGAGGGTCTGCATCAGCCCTCGCTGAGGCCGGGCCTGGCTCTGTCCCACCTGAGCACAGTGATGTCAGTGGGCAACTTACTTCCCGAGGTAGCATGTTGAATCTGTTTATTTGCCTGCAACAAATTGAAAGAAAGTTGGGGGAGGGCAGTCAGATGACCAAATGATACCAAAAGAACTTGACAAAGCAGAATAAATTCTCAGAACTGTCTTTGTACCTTTATCAACCCTTCCTGCAAGTTTGTGGCTCCTGTAGGCACTATGTTCTGAAGTCGGCTAAGACCACGACTTATTTCTTGTCTGAAAAATCAGAAAAGAGGATAGAGGGAGATGGTGGTTGATCATTAAAAACAACCCCAGCTGTCCTGGCATCATTCTCCCCTGTGCAGACCTGCCTGGATCAGAGAGAACACAAGTGGTCCTGTCGTGACCCTTCTGCCCATGTTTCTGCCACTGACAGAACTTAGTCAGGCCCTCTTCATCTCTCATCCAGAGAGCCTGGAGGATGCAGTTTTGTTAGTCCCGTAAGTCAGGCCTGGCTTTCAAAGTGCTCATCTCTGTCTCAGGCATCCAGACCTCAGGGGACTCAGCAAGGGCCCTGCCTTGACCATCTGTGTTGAGAGGAGTGCACCCACGGATATGCACCTGTGGATCTGGTACCCCCGACATGACTGGCTGTACTGCTGGCACATAAGAAGTCCCTAGTGAGGGGTCCCTAATGAGGGCATTATCCTCCAACAAGGAAGGCTGAGTTTGAGAAGTCACTCTGCTGATACTCCTGCCCTGTTCCCTCCTCCCCTGCCATAGACCCCTGTAGTGGACTGGTCCCCCATATTTGGGGGTGCTCTCAACAAAAAAGAAATCCTCCCAAAAGTGACAGGAAGAGTGGGGTGGGTAGGGCCTGGTTCAGCCTCCACTGGTCCTGATCACAGGCCTCCTCAGTTCCCATGCTAGGTCAGGCAGGGCAGGACCAGGGGCTCTCAGATCTTAGCTCATGGCAGAATCCCTTCTGCCTGAGGCAAGAGCCAGCCTTCAGGTGCCACATCCTCTAAGACTTTCTGTAACAGCTCAGCCACCACACCAGATAAGCTTGAACATAAGCCCCACCCCCTGGTGTGTCCCAGTCCCATCCCCTGCTATCTGCTTTAACAGAGGCCAACAGAGATCCCTGCAGCAGCCTGGGATCACTGCTTTTCTGCTGGCATGAACAGTCTTCAGGCATCTTTTCCAGCTTATGGTCTATTTCTTCAGGAGCACAAGAAGCCCAAGAGCCCTAGACTCTGATGGAGCAGCTTGACAACTTCCCTTAGCACTGATCCAGAGGCTGAGAGGATGGGATAGGTAGAGGATAGAGTTTAGATAGGGTGTAGATATTTAGCAGGATGTGGTCTCTCAGTGCCAGCTCAGCCAGAGGTCGGTGGGGGCCAGGGAGCCAGGACTGAGGGGTCAAATTAGGCACCAAGGGGAGCCCAAGATGGTTTAGTCTGCACCCAGTGGGTCCTCAGCGAACCCCTCAGTTCCCTGTGACCCCTCCCAACATGCCTACCTTGGTGGATTAAAACAGCACTTGCCTGTCTGAGGTGAGCTTCATGACAGTTTTGCCCTGTGTGGAGTAGGTGATGAAGGACATCCGCAGGTTAGGGCTGGAGAAGAAGTATGCAAATGAAGCCAGTGAGGAGCCATGAAGTGGGTGCTTGCCAGTTTCCCTGCTCCCATTCCAACTCTTCTCCTTGGGGTCATTTCCTGAACCCCGGAGGTTCCTACAACTTAGTAGAGGATTTTGAGGCCTGTGGAGACGTGGGGCCTTCTTGCTCCATCCCTATACACCCACCCCCCACTCCAAATCTCCTTCTGTCTCTCTCTTTCTCTCTCTCTCTCTCACACACACACAGGCATGCACATGGCACATGCACCAGAAGATAGGCACCTATCTACTTTTGCATGATTCTCTCAACTGGCCTCTTTTCTACTGTAATATTCTTTGTAACTTCTTTCCTTTTCCTTCCTTGCCCACCTTCCCATGTCCTGCTCTAATCAAAGAAATTATTCTACCTCATTTCAGCCTTTCACACATCTTCCCCTTCTCCACATCCAATGATCCTCATTATTTTTTATCTTAATTGCTGCCATAGGTCCCAGCTGCACTCTCTACTTCTCTTGGCTCTTGTTACAAGTCATTTTGACCCTTGCTATCAGACTTTTCTACCTGGAGGACATCATGTACCATATTAGACACTTACTCAAGAATCAGCTATAGCTCCAAATTTCTCACAGCCAGAATTCTAAGCCCCTTGGCTTGGCATTATGAGCCTCAGTGGTTCTGGCACCATGCTGTCCTATTCAGACTCATTTCTCACCTTTCCCCTGGTTAACCCTACTCTCCAGTTAAATAGACCACTCACCCCATAAGAAACCTCCTTGATTATTCCTGTTACCCTGTCTTTTCCCTTTCTTTGGATGTAGTTCAAAATTTCAGATCCCCTAGGAAGTCACATTTGGTTTTTAAAAAATAATACTTGCTTTTCCCTTAAAGTTGCAAATAATTCCTTTGCACATTTCCCTTAACCCTTGGCACCATTTAACTCGGTATTTGGTTACTGGTTTGCCTGTTTCTTAATCTGTGAAGTCTCAAGGACAGACTATGTCCCTTACAGTGTGGCTTGACTCACAGGCAGGAGCCAAGAAATGTGCTGAGACTTGATAGAACCAGAGTGATGTGTCCTTTCTGCTTCAGAACACTCCTGTCCCCGGGCTCTGTGCCCCTGACCAAAGGGACTTCTGTGACCACCAAATCTAGAGAGCTGTGTACCCAGCCCAGAAGAGGAAAACACCAGCCATACTTTGTGTACTTCTTCACTATTTCATCCACTAATTTGATAATGTCCTTCCAAATGTTATTTGCCTTCTGTGACTGAAAACAAAGAAGACCTGAGTCAGAGGCATAAGGGGCATCCATCCAGTGGGTGGAATTTCTGCTTCTCCAGATTCTAGCAGAAACTTTAGAAAATCCTCCCCATCCCAGGTAGCACAAGGCTGCCACACTCTCTTAGTGACCTCAGTGGGTCACCCTATTAAAAATCACCTCGGTCACAGTGATTTTTATCACTGTGAGTGCTTGGGAGGATGATCAACCAGATTCATGTGAGGGGGTTGAGGGGACTTTGGATAGCAAATCAGGAGGGTCAATCATTTTACTTGGGGCTCAAAGACAAGAAAAGAGGGATGATGTGTGTTGGTTATAAAGGCCTCCAGTGATTCTGCTATGTTGGCTCTCATTGTCCCTCACTTACGGGCACCCAATAAGCACTGGCCTCAGGCCAGCGAGGGTGTGTTACTTGGAGCATTTTGTCTCCATTTCTTCTCATCAGTCTGCAAAGCTGAGCCACTCTGGACACTAAGGGCGAGCTTTTCTGGGACCACACTGTCTGGGGAAGGGCTGAACAATGGCCTGGAACACTGCTGTCCTGGCATCATGATATCCCACCAGCAGGGAAAGCCTTGGGCCCTTCTTTGGCCTTCCAGATACTTGTTCCCGTTACCTTTAACGCTATTGCCAGGATGGAGACAGAGGAGGCTGAAGGGTGTTGTGGCCTCAATGCCCCTTTTGTCTAGGTGGGAAGTAGCTATATGTGTCCTAGCCAACTCAGGGGGTTCGAAGGTCCTTGCAATCCCACACCTCTGGAGGCTGCACTAGGCCAGGTTATGAAGGGCAAATGTAGGTCTCACTGGCTAAGTGTTTGTCAAGGTTCTGTACATGGTAAGACTGTAACTGAGGCTGGTGCCCTGTCTTGGGCTCTTTTCCAGTGAATGTGAAAATGAGTCTGAGGAACCCACCACAAGTTCCTTCCTTTCACCTCCAGTGATCATCATATTCATAAATATGCTGAGTATCAAATGTGTGATTCCCTTATACAAAGAACATCCTTTTCTTTACCATTCCTTCTGCCTCCTCTAGGCTGCACATCTATATCTGTCAAGAGATGGTGAGTAAAGTTTAGCTGTTGGATTACTCTAACAATTTGAGGATTATCATTTACGCAGCACATATAATACCCATCACTTTATATGCATGATTTCTGATTCCCGAAACACCCTATGATGCAAGAAAGAAAACTGAGGCTTTCACAGATCAAGGGAATTTGCTAAAATTTCCAAGGTTTACCATGGATTTAAACCCACATCTAGCTGAAAAAAGCCATGCTCTAACACATCACACATTGTCAGCGCTAGGTGTTATGGTTGTGTTTTGATAATTGCTCTGTTGTGAAGTGTCAGATCCTCTCAATCCACTCATAACACACACTTTTCTTCTTGGAAGATCCTATGCTATCTAATGTGTAAGAAAACACCTTTCTAAATATTGGTACCACTTTCTACTTTCCTTCTCATTACTTTCCTATTTCTGTGATCCCTCTCAGTAAAGAGGATCTTCAAAAGATTTTTCAGGAAACAAGTACCTTCAACCCATGCAGCTTCTCTGGGAGAATTTCCAGTTTGTGATTATTTTGAAGAAATGGTCTAGATTCTAGAATATATGCCACATGTGCACACACACACACACATCCATGAGAGTGCATAGACAATGGACAACACCACAGAGATCTACAGGTCCTTAGAAAAGGTAGTATGGAACAGAGCAACTATGTGGGCTTTTGACACATAGAGCTTTAATCATGATTTAGTGCCTCACTCCTAAATGAAAATGAAGAGATGAGGATTACCAGAAATTTGAGGACATCTCCACTATTAAAAACTTTAGGTCAAAGCGTTAGTGATATAGCTGTGCTGAGAGATTGAAAGTTGCTGGGGCAGAATCATGCAGGGGAGCTGAGCTATAAAAAATGTTAACTTTTTCTCCCTACATGGTAAGAGGGCAATAAGGAACTTGCAAACTCTCACAGCAGGAAACAGCAGTAAGTACACAAGCACTGTATTAGAAACATGATCATAATGCCAACAGAAAAGTCTGGAAGGTTTTGTAGAATGGCTACCTTTGGGGAGTGGTATCAGAAAGGAAGGAATTCCCTGGTGGCTAAGACAGTCAAGTCTGCCTGCAGGCAGGAGCCTCACAGATTCTTTTTTTACATTGTAAACTTTGTAATAGTGTCTGATTTTAAATTTATGTTTTAAGCATATCATCCTAAATTGTAAAAATGAAATTGCAAACGAAAAACTTGTAGCATGGAGAATAGGAATTAAATGCAGATTCTAAAACTCCAAGTCCTCATTCTCCCATGGACACATTGAGTAAACAACAAATAAGCTGTCAACATCAACTTTGTAAGAACTCTGAAAGTGAATGTGAAAGTGTTAGTCACTCAGTTGTGTCCGACTCTTGTGACTCCATGAACTGTAGCCCAACAGGTTTCCTCTAGTCCATGGATTTCTCCAGGCAAGAATGCTGGTGCGGGGTGCCTATTTCCTACTCTAGGGGAATCTTCCCATCCCCGAGGGTCGAACCCAGATCTCTTGCACTACAGGCAGATTCTTTACGCAATAAGCTGATCAACACCACTTTTGTAAACATTCTAGAAAACAATAAAATGTAAATAATAAGGCAAATGCGCAATTCAAGAAAATAGTTCTCTTCAAATGGCATAAGAGTTTGTGGCAATTTTATTCACCTTTCCCCTACATCCTCTTTGGTATAGTGGCCATTTTGATCTTGATCAGTGGTCCAGTGTTGCAAGTTCTTCTTGATTCTAGAAGAATCAGTGATAGATCTTACTTATGGATTATTATAATGTACATCTCTTTTAAAGTCTAGTTTGGATGAACATTAGAATGCCAAAAATAGGTGTAATACAAGTGAATTCAAAAAGCCACACATATATGCCAGGGCCAGAAGTAATGCTAAAAAGTTCTGAGAAGACCTTTAGCTTTTACTTGAGTAGGTAACTAGGCTCAGAGCAAGCCTTATCTAAGTGGTGAAAGAAGTACCCCAGCAAGTAACCATTCGCAATGGTTGAGAGAAGTGCTGTTTTGTCTGTCCTGTCTCCTATCTTCCTTCTGTTTATTTCTTTTGGGAGTGATTTTATACTTTGTTTCAACTTCTGGGAAAACAAGGAAATCTCTATCAAAAATTAGCTGACTATGAGCTAATGAAACATGCAATTCCATGTGATTACGCAAGTAATATTATTTGCAAAAGTATTTGGAAAAGTTTCAGTATAAACCTGCTGCATACTTCTACAATAACAGAAACACACAATCCCAATAGCAATGGGGGAATTCTGACTTCTAGAGTAATCCGACATTATAGTTTAAAAATAATTTTCAACAATACATATGAAGGAAATTAGATCCAATGCTCATTGCAAAGGATGTAAATAAATTTTACAGAAGACCATTCCCATGGATACCAAGGCTCCAGACTTTCTAGACAAAAACCCTGAAGAAGCTTAGAGTCAAAGGGAAAAATTAGGAGCAAATAAAATCAGGAAAACCAGTATAATGAGAAAAATTGATAATATCAACAAGAGGCATAAAATTATTAAAAGCGCATATCACAAATACTTGGAGCTGAAAGTTGTCTCATATTTAAAAACTGAAAATGCTCTTAGAATTGTTCGCAAATATCATATTTTTAGCAGACTACACAAAGAAACCAACAAAGCTGAGAGACAGGACGTATTGAAATTATCGAGTTTCATCAGGAGCAAAAGAAAAAAGAGTGGAAGCGAAGCGATCAGTAACCTGTGGTGAAGTGCTTCTAACCATTTTTGATTTGGCAAGTTTCTAAATCAGCTCCAAGTATGCCTCAGATAAATTCTTAAAAATTTTAATTGTGCCTCAGTTTTATATCAGTTTAGTAATCAAAATATGGGCAACTCTGGAGTCCCCTCTCCTTAGCGCACCTGGGGTGAACACTGCCCAGAACCCTCATGTGTGTCTGATGTGTGTGGGACCTTGAAGTTTCTGCTTCTCTCCTCTACACCCAATCCCTCTCGTCCTCCAACCTGTTCAGATCCTCCATGTGGTGCTCACTCTAGGCCCCGTGTCCCTATTTTCTCATTGCACACACACACCTGCCCCCAGGCTCCTGTCCTGTCTTTTCCCAATCCTCTCACTGGGGACATTCCTTGAAACCGTATTTCTCTTTTCACTCTGCCAGCTCCCTTCCCATCTATGCCCACTTCTGATCAATCCTACCCTAGAAGAAAAAATAGACCACTGCTTTCTTAGTCCTTCTCTGCCCTGAAAACATCCTTCCTTGCCTCGTCTGTTAAATAGGGGTATATTAAAATTAATTCACACTAAGTAAGGAGTGATTGAAAATCACTTTTCATCCTCTTTACTTATATCTCAGTGTAGGGACACAGATGGCCTTCACGACGATCAATTTCTGTCTGGAACTCTGTTGCACCCTCTGCCTTCAAGAAGAGCTCCAGAATCTGGGCCCTCATCATCCACCACCTCAAATGCCCTACTGGGACCATATTACCATTGATCTTCTCCCTGGACTCACTGCCCCCAGGCCCCTCATCTGGTCTCCTAGCAGGCTCTACACTTGGTAACCATCAGGCTGTTATCTTCTTGTAGATTCACAATCAATTCAGTATTGACATGATCTCTGTACAAAAATCATTCAGTTCCATCCACCTTCTCACCTTCCCAGTTTGTGACGCGTGGCCTTCCGACCAGCTTCTTAGATATTGTCCTTCTAGTTTCAGATCTCTTGATGGGGAATGATCCCCTGCAGGAGGAAGTTGGCAACCACGTCCAGTAATCCTTGCTGGAAAAACCCTTTGGACAGGAGGAGACCTGGTGGCTTACAGTCCAAATGGTTGTAAAGGAATGGAACACGGTTGAGTGACTAAGCGGGCAACGACGCAACACGCACACACTAGCACACAATCTCACCACACACAACACATACACCACAGAACACTTTCCCATTCCCCTGTCTGGAAAATCCTCCAGTATGGCTTATTTCCATTGTAAAAAATTAAAACTTATTCTCAGCTTATTTATCACTTGTCTTCCTCTTGCTAAAATGGAAAGTTCCAGGTGGACAAAGAACTTTGCTGAATTATTCTTTTCTGCCTTATCCCTACTTCCCCCAACAGTGGCTAAAGTTATATGCATGGTCAGTAGTTATTTGCAAATGGATGAGTAAGAAGGGATGAATGAAAATGAAAGGAATGCTAATATCATGAGTGGAATGTCCCAGATGACTTCAAAAACACTTAACTTAATGGTAGCCCACCTCTCCACAAAGGGCAGTGAGGCTGGATCACAGTTCCTTGGAATCAGAGGATGGTTCAAGAGTGGGGTCGCCTTCCTCGCAGTTTCCCATACTTTTTTCTATAATTCATCTGATGTTATAGTGAAAAACCACACGAATTGCCCTTATCATCTTCACACCCTGGTGAAGTGGATTTGAAAATCATCATTGTACGGTGGGGGCACTTGTGGGAGAGAGAAGTGGGGACTTGCTCCAGCCCCAAAGTGCGGTAAGGCCAATACACTGGAAAAGACTGTGATGCTGGAAAGATTTAGGCAAAGGGGAAGGGGGGCACCAGGGTGAATGGTTGGATGGCATCACTGACTCAAGGACATGGTTTGAGAAAAATCTGGGGAAAAGGAAGGAAGGAAGCCGGGTCCCCCCGCGACATGATTTAAACAACTGAACAAAATCATTCCACTGTAGCCTAAATCTAGGCTTTTAACCTGATGACCCGGGGCTGGGAAAAAAAGTGCATAGGGGCCCTTTTTTGGCAACATCGGCTCCTTTTCCCTTTTTAAATCCGGGTTCAGTTGTTACTCTCCCAGCCCCTGGGTTCTTCACAATGCTAGGACCTTCCCCCTTTCCGTTGATTAATATGCAAAAAACTTTCCCTACTCTACTTCCAGAACAGTTTTAATAATAACAGATATGTGAAAGGGTTTTTGGGGATTGTAAAGTGTTCAGGTAAGAGTCAATCATTGTTATACTAAATAAGTAAAATGATCTCACCCCCTACAGAAAGTTGACAATGGAAAAAAGGGCAATATCTGAGTGTAAAGGGGCCTGTTTTCCCTCCCCCTTCCTTGAGGCCCGAAGGTACTTAATAAGGGGGCCCGGTTTTCCCAAAAAAGCCTATGCAAACGGCAAACTTTTCAAAAAGTGCCCCAAAAGCATTCAGTGGGTGTCCAAGTTGTCCAAAAAAAGCAGCAAAACATTTAGAACCTGAAAATAAAAGGACTCGTAAGTAGTGACACCGGGAAATTTCAAAGAGACAGGCTAAAATTTCTCTGCGGCAGTAAAAATAGAAGTAAATGGGAAATAAAAAAAACAAAATGAAAAAAACCCGAAATACAAGAGCTTCCCCCAAAGTACTGAAAAGACACCCTTTGGAATACCTGCCCTAAAGTGTTTTAAGGCATGCAGGTCCTCCAGGTAAAATTTGATGGAGGGGCTGAAAAACCACCCAAAAACCCATGGTTTTTTTGTTTATTTTCCCAAAAATAAAACGTCCCAGGAGACAAGACCCAGGGCCCCTAACTCGGGAGCAGGGGACAAGAGCTTTTCCTTGGGTCAATTAAGATTTTTGTCTCATAGTGGCCCTTCCACTGAAAATAAAGTGGTTTTTGGGGGACAGAGGTTCCCTAAGGCACCTGGGCAGGTAGGAGAGCCACTCACGCGCCACTATGAAGACGGAAAAGGCCCCCTTGCGGATTACTTCCCCCAGGTGTTCCTGATGTCTGGTGCCAGGGGAAGCTTCTCAGTTTGGGGGGGTTTGGTGCAGGAATCCCCCTGGCTAGCGGTAAGGCTGCGGCCGAGCAAAAGGCATGAGCCCAGATCCCGGCCCCAACTTTCCCCATTTTCTTTGGCACCGCGGGGCCCCCACTGGACCGTGGCCATTCAGGCCATCTCAGGCCTTTGGGCATTGTACCCCCGCCTTTCCCCGGGGGAACCACTCCCCGCCTTTTTCACCGGGGTGTATGGTGTGTGGCCCCCCTGATATCTGCCCTGATGCAGAAGAGGAAGAGGGGGCCCTTTGGGGGATGTCCCACTATTGCACAATCCTCCTCCCCCCAAAGGAGGCAGAATTTGCTGTGATGTCCCTTATGAGGGCAGGAGGGTTTGGGCATGGTACTTTGTGCCCCTTTCTATCTTGCCCTCCCTCGAAAAATCCCAGAGGGAGGCTGGGAGGGGGAAATAAGATTCCATTTGTTTTTTCCCAAACTTTCTCAGGGGCCAAATTCTTAAAAAAAGCCTCCTTTTTGTCAATGAAGAAGGCAGTGAGGTGTTTTATTGAGGACTCAGTGTTGGGTAAAAAATTGGGAGTGGGTACCGCAGTGGTCAAAAAGGACCAGTGGATGGAAGAGTTGAAGGGGAAAAAGGGCCCTTCAAGGGATGTTAAAGTTCCTTGAGAATGAGGACATTTCGTTCTTCTTCTTAAGAAAATCCTCAAAAATTAGTCAATAAAAAAAGAACTATTTTATTATTCCTAGGGTTTGTGACCAGAAACAAAAAGGGTTGAGTGGCCATCAAGGGTTGTCTCTGTGCTACGTGGGCAACAAAAGCAAAGTCAAAAGAAATTAAAAAAGTAAGAATCTTGTGAAAAATTTTTTAAAAAATTTCCTTAACCAATTTTTTTTTATTTTTTTCTTTTTTAGTGCATAAAGAAAAAGATAATGCTAAAAAACCCTTTTTAAAACCCTACTCTTTAAATATAAAATAGCATAGAAGTGTAAAAAGCTTTTTGGGTAAAGTAAATAACAGAAGTTTAAAAATGGGTTTTGAAATTGAGGAAATCTCGGAGAAGGAAAGGGCCCCCCCACTCCAGTACTCTTGCCTAAAAAATCCCAGGGATGGGGGAGCCTGGGGGCTGCGTCCAGGGGGCCGAAGAGTCGCAGACTGAGCGACTTCACTTTCACTTTTTCTTTTATGTTTTGGGAAAAGGAAATGGCAACCCACTCCAGTGTTCTTGCCGGAGAATCCCAGGGATGGTCCCAGAGTCGGACACGATGAAGTGACGTAGCAGGGGGAAAAAAAAGCAGGGGTTTCTCCCAAACCTTTTGGGTTTTCCCGGGTTTACTTCTTAGACACTTGGTATTGTTAATTTTTTATATTTTTTCCCTATTGATTCAATACCTTTTTGTGTCTTGATTTGCGTGCTTCGCCAGGGATTGATTTTGGTCCTTTCTGAGAGGCAAAGGTGATAAACATTTTAAATTAATTTTTGGGACATTTATATGCTTGGAAAACCCTGGAATGTGAATCTCATGGGGTCAGCACCCTTTTTCAGAGAATTTTCTGTGTGGGAACCCCCATGCTTGTCCCCAGATTTAAAATCCAGCTATTATTTTTTTTACAACCTGCCTCATCAAACTTGGGGAGAAGAAAAGCTTTATTTATTGATTTCCCATATTTTACTAGGGGCCCTGGTCTTGTGTGGTATTTTGCCCCCTATTTGCCATCTTTTTGGGAGAAGGAAATGGCAACCCCTCCAGTGCTTTGTTGGAGACCCCAGGAGGGCGGACCCCTGGTGGGCTGCTCTGGGGGGTCCCCCAGAGTGGAACGCTGGAGGCTTAGAGTTAGCAGCACCCACTTCAGGCCGCCTGTAGAGGAGACAATATTACCCCCCACTTTTTAGCAAGGAAATTAAAGCACAGAGAGATAAATCCTTGCCCAAGTTTAAAGAAAACAGGCGTAAATTTGGACAAGGGTCATTTTCCCCTTTTCAAAGACATTTTGGGCTCTTTACAAAGAGCAGAATTATGTAAAATTTGTGTGGTTGGGGCTGGGGGGTGGGGTTTTTTTTTTGTGTTTTTTTGGTGTTTGTCCCGGCAGAAGCATTAGAATGTCTCACACAGTAGAGCAAAGCTTACCCGGTAACACTCTCTGCTGACGCAACAAATCCAACTCCTTTTTACTGTAACCAAAATTTTTTATACGTCTAATTCAGTACACAAAAGGGGTCTTAAAAAATTTTTGGGTGTGGGTTTTTTTGGGTGTTGGCTTGGGGGGGGGGAAATGATGAAGAGGGGCTGAGAATCCTCGGCAGTGGGAGGAATCATGGCAGCATATGGGAGGGGGGGCTGGGGGCTACAGGTGGGGGGTGGTGGATCGTGAGCAGCAGTTGTTAGAAGAAAGGACTCCTGGTGGTTGAAAGAGATATTTGAAATAGGCATTGTCCCAGTGAAGCTCTGGTGGGTAAGACTGCTGCACCTTTGCTATACAAAAGAGAAGGAAAAGGAAGTCCCAGAAAAATGGGAATGGTGGTCTCCTTACCAAGGGATTGGCCACTCCCATCAGGGCCCCCCGTGTTTGGGCCTTTTTTATCCTTTTTTCCTTGGGGCCCGGCCTCCCTCTCTGCTTCTATTTAGACTCTCTTTAGGGACGAAATCTGCCCCCGCCTTGCCCCGTAGACCCGGCTTCAGGCTCTGGACTTCCTTTGCTTTGGGGTGGTCTTTTCCCGTTACCCCCTTTGGGTGAGAGCTGGGGCGCAAAGGAGCTTGATACAGCTCCAGCATTGCCGGTTCTCTCAGTCCCTTTTGCTAATGGATGAATCCTCTTTTACACTCGGGGGCTCGACCCCCATCGGAGCAGTGTGTGCCCATTTATGGGTAAGGCAAAGGAGGGGCCCGCACACAGGCTGTTTTGGTTGGGAAAGAATGATTCAGCCTTTCGGGCAAAAAATATGGTGCAAACCCAAATTTCCCTGGGTTTTCTGTCTCTCTCCTTTTCCCCACTCCTGCTCAGTGAGGGTCTTAGTGAAAGGGCCCAAAAGCCCAAGGGTGTCCTAAACACCTTGGCGTGGGAATCTTGGCACTCAGTCCCGAAGGTTTCAAAAGCAAGTAGAAAAAGGCCTTTCCCCAATACCCCGTGAGGGAAAAAAACCATCTTCTTTCCCCGATTCCTAGTCATTTTCCCGGGTGTTCCTCAATGACGTGCCCATTTATTATTAGATTATTGACTTAATTGACTACAATGTTTTATTTGTTTTAAAATTACAAAAAAGGGTTTTACATTTATGTACATTTGGTGATCACCATTGTTTTCCATCTGTCAATTTAGTTTTATGTTTTTTTCTATTTCTCCCCTTATGAATTTATACCCCCATTTTTTTTTATCACTGAAAACATGTGCTTTTTAATAACCTTTCTTTTTTTGACAAGATTGATTTAAAGGGGTTGGGCAATTTTTTTCTCATTTCAAGACCCTTTTTAATTTCATGATTTTTTTTTTATTTTTGTTTTATTTTATTTATTTTCATTCTTAAATTTTTCTTTAACTTTAGGTTTTGTTTTTGGTTTTTTTTTTAGTTCTTTAGGTTCAAGGTTGGATATTTTTTGAATTTGTCTTATTTCTTTTAAAATAGGCTGTATCACTATAAACATCCCCCTTTTAAACTGCTTTGCTGTACCCATAGGGTTTGGGAAAGTTGTGTCTCTATTTTCATTTGTCTCAAAGTATTTTTTTTCTTTGATTTCTTCTTTTACTCATTTTGTAACTGTTCAAACCCATGTGTTTTTTTTTCTTTTCCTTTCTTTTGCAGTTTTTTCCTTGTATTTGGTTTTTAGTTTATTCCTTTTTGGTGCTTATATCGCTTATTTTTTAAACATATAAATGATGCTTTTATATTTCGTTCCTTAAACTTATTTAGACTTGTTTTCTGGCCTAAAATGACATCTTGGAGAGTATTTCACTACTTTTGAAAAGAATGTGTGTTTGCTGTTTTTTTATGGAAAAAGTCTCTCATATATATCTATTAAACAATCCAATTAATGTGTGTTTAAGGGGAGTGTTTTCTTATTTATTTTCTGTTGGATGATTATCCCTTTCTGCAAGGGGGGGTGTTAAATCCTTATATTACTATATCCCCGGGGGGTGCTAGTGGTAAAGAATCCGTCTGCCAAGCAGGGGACACAAGAGGATGGATTTTATCTTGGGGTTGGGGAAAATCCCTGGAGTAGGAAAAGCCCAAAAATTTCCAAAATTCTTGCTGGGAAAATTCCCTGGACGGGGGGCCCGGGTTTGGGTATATCCATGGGGCCACCCGAGTCAAAAGGCCAAAGCGACTGAAAAAACCCCTGACTTTTTACTGTTGATTTCTTTTAAAAAAGTCTGTTAAATTTGCTTCAAATATTTAGATGTTCCCATTTTGGGGATAAATATTAAAGAATTTTACCCTATTGGGGTTGATCCCTTTATCATTTGTAATTTTCCTTTTTTGTCTATTACAGACTTGCTTTAATGTTTATTTTTCAAGTATTGATACTTTTTTTATTTGCATGGAATATTTTTTTCCATTACTTTTGTGTTTTTTTAAATTTGAAACTGACTTCTCTTGTATGCAGTAGATTTTATTGTCTCATAAAAATATATCTATTCAGACTACATCTTTTTCTCTTTAGCATTTATTCCTTTTACATTGAAAGTAGTTTATTCACATTGGTGAAGCTGATACATTGCCATTTTTGTTAATTTGTGGGGTGTCATGTATTCTATATTCTATAGTTCCTTTCTCTCTGTCCATCTCCTGCTTGTCTTTTATTGTGAAATTTGATGGTTTTATATTGAGTTTATTTTATTTGGCATTATATCTTCTCTTACTTTCTGTTGTACCACATGTATTACATTTATGGTTTGTTAGTTGATCTGTGCTTTTTTAAGTTTAAAAACTATGGTAGCCCGTAGGGTCTGATGCTGATTTGTCCACTTACCATTTGGAATGCAATCTAAAAAACACTGGCATTTTCCACCCTATCAATGTTTGTTCTTTATTTGACACCCACCATATTTACATCTTTTTATTTTGTATAATCCCATTGATTAATTAATATATTTGTAGTTTATTTAAAAATGTGTTCCTAGGTCTTTTAACCTTCACACTGTCTTTACTATCCTTTGCTTTAATTTACCAGTGAGATTTTTTTAAAAATATTAGTTTATACTTATGGTCTTAACCTTTTCATTTGCGTTATTTAGTTACAAAGTCATGTCAGACTCCCTTGTACCCCAGGGTACTGTAGTCGCCTGTCACAAGTGACTTCTTCTGTCCACAGGGGTTTTTTCAGGGCAAGAAATGCTGGATTGGATTGATGTCGCAATTTTTCCTTCTACCAGGGGGGTTCCTTCCTACACTTCAGGGCTTTAACACTGAGTCATTCTGTCTTGGTCAGGTGGGATTCTTCACCACTGAATTCACCAGGGAAGCCCCAAAGAAGGCAGGTGATGTTGTTTTAATCATAAGTTGTGTCTGACCCTTAGCAATCCCAAGATGACTATAGCCTGTCAGGACTATTCATGTTCTTTGGAATTGTCCCAGGCAAGGAATCCTGGTGATATACGAGTAGTCATATTCCTTCTCTATCATTCTTTCACTGTGCTCTACTTAGAACTTGTCCTCGTTAAATAAGTCTCTCTATAACTTTTCTTGTTGTGGATATGATTATGAAGTGTGGGACTTTTAAGCTTTTGCTTGTATGGTGAAATTCTTTGGCCTACAAGCGTACCTTCAATTCTAAAAACGTAAATACTACATGGCCAGATTAGAAAACTTCTTGGTCCATCAAATTTTTCTTTTTCTTAGCCTACTTTTTGATTATAAGAATTTTTCTGCTGTATATAGCGGTGCATTGGTTTTTTATGGGGGTTTCTTTGCATGTAAACAGTTGTTTTTCTCTTGCTTTGCCTTTATATATTGTCTCTTTTTTCTCTAGATAGATTTGAACATTTTAATATTATAATATAGCCGTGTCTCTTTGGCTGTATAGTAAATTTTTAAGGGTTAATAGCTTACCTTGGGGACTCTCTTTGATGTCCTTGACTTGTATGTTTGAGCTTTCCTTTTCTAGGTTAGGGAAATCTTCAGTTATTTCTTTGCGAGGTTAAGACATTTGTCGGCGCCCTTTTGTTCTTACAGTCTATCTACTGTGATACTCTATAATCATGAATGCTGGTTTATGCTTGAGGTCTTCCTAGATATCCCTTAAACCTATATCCTTATTATTTTGCGGGTTTCCTGTTTTTTTTCTTTTTTTCTCTTTTTGCAGTTTCTGCTTGTGTGATTCCACATAATTTGACTTCCATTTTCCCTGCTTCCTTCTTCTGCTCATCTATTTGCTGTTAATTTTTATGTATTTTTTTCCTGAAAACAAGTTTTATTTAGTAAGGGTTTAAATTTATTACATAACATTTAAAACTGAGAGGGGGGGAAAAAAAAAAACACACCAAAAACCAGTTTAGTTCACATAGATCGGGCAGCTGCTGCTAGTAAGTTGTAAGATCTACAGCCAAAAGACTGATAAGATCGGTTTGAAATTTATTCCCCTTGTCAAGTTTAATTAATAGAAGGTTGGGCCCCCACATTCTAGTTTGGACATCGATTTTCTGGACATGTTGGTCAAAATACCCTTAGGAACCGATGTCCTGTCACCCCCATGGGGTAGTGCTCTAAGCTCTGCCACTGGGTCTGTGGAGCATAGATGTTTCCCTGACCATGAAGGCCCCAAAGTAAGCTGCCTCACCCATCCTTCAGTCTCTGTTCATCAAGGGTGTTCAGGTGGTGACATTCTCTCAGGGCAGGGAACTCTGCAGAGAGACTGCAGAAAAGCTTCTGGCCAGACATAGCCATCTGTGATCTTGGGGTCTGGACTTGGCTTAAACATCAATGTTATGTTTTGTTTTCAGGTGGACATGCAGGCCCCTATTGCTTGACCTCTGTTTAAAATGGGGGATTTCAAGACTAGACAGCATGGCTCTTTTCAGTTAACTCATGAAGGAGTTACACTATTTCCAAGTTAAAAGCAGACCTCAAATGGTTACATTATTCAAGCTGTGAGGTTTTAAAACTTGTGAAAAAGGGGACAGAAGGGAAAATTCTACTCATTGCAAGGAAATCCTCACTTAAGCTTCAGTGAGCCAAAGGCACTTAAAAACCCCCTGAAACTTCAGGGGGTCCTTACCCAGTTCAGTCTCTCCCAGGAATTTGGCATATGTTCTTGCGCTAGTTACCCTGTAGTGAATTACTTCTCCATATTCTGGATGCTCAAATACTGTACCATTGCAGGCGAATTTCTTAAGATAACTAGTTTTTTTTTTATTGTAATCATCAGTGATCCCTTGGACAGTAGTAGGGTCTTCCTCCCGTTTCTCTGTTGAATTCTTAAACGACTATAATCCTCAGTGCCAGCAGGAAGCAGTTTCATCACCCTTACTTGCATCAGCAAAGGGGTTGAAAGAGTGGAGGTTCTGGATAGCAGACATACAATATGATTCCTTTTCTTTGGTAAAAACGGCCTGTGGAAGGTGGTGGTGGGGAAGGTGGGCGGGGGAAGGGGAAGTGTCGGGAAAGTGAGGGGGCTTGAGCACAAGGCTGCTGAGTCCTCAGTGGTGGCTCCGTGATAGGAAATTTTATGTAGTGTACTTTTAGTTTCAGTTATTGTATTCTTCAGTCATGTTGGTTCTTTTCTATATTTTACATCTCTATTTTAAAATTCTTCCTATTCACATATTTTTCGAGTTTGATGAGCATCTTACTTTTAGCCCTTTATCATGTTGCCCATTTAAATCTCTGTTTCATTTAGTTTTTTGACCTTTTTCTCCCGTTCATTTTTCCCCTCTGTGTACTATTTTGCCTAACTCTCTGTTTCTATGTATTACTGGATCAGCTACATCTTCTGATCTTTAAGGATTGGCCTTTTGTGGAAACTTTTCTGTGGATCCAGAAGAACCCAAAATCCTTGATCACAACAGAAACAGGCGCTTCAGGGGGATTCCCTATATGTGGACTGTGAGTAATCTCCCACTGTGGAGCTTCCTCAGTGCAGGAGGCACACAGCTGGGTGGGACTGGACTTCAGGGTGAATGGTTGTAGTAGGCCTGACCACAAATTCAAGCACACTGCTGAGTGGGGCCCTTTGGATAGGATCTTTGACCTACACCCTAAGGGGAAAATGTTGGGACAAAAAACAAGTCCCACCCACAGGAAGTATCCCTGTGCCCTGCTTACCATGTTCCTGGGTGGGCACCACATCAATGGCATCTGGTTGCAGCGCTGAACAAAGTCACATAAGGTATCCAGTTTCCCCTGAGATATAAATGTGGTGGTGGGGAAAAACTATAAGCACAGATGCTCCCTTTATGGGGAGGCAGTGGATCCTTACAAGGTCAGAGGCAGGACCAGGAGGGGAGGGAAAAGGTGGGCAGAAATGGTGGGTTCTTTCTTCCTCACACCGGCCCCCAGGCCTCTCTGTTGCTGTTATCTCTACACCTCTGCCGGCGGGGATCTAGCTTCATGATTGGAGCTAGATAGTCTCTGGGAGAGGGAAGTATCCTCAGGCCTCTCCTTCATGTGGCCCTTATAACCCCATCTCGGGGCCCACAAGGATAGTGCAGTGAGTTCTCTCTCCCTCTCTCTCAATGGAGATTTCTGCAAGGGTAGCAGGACCCATAGGCACTTTGGTAGATAAATCATGGTAAGAACTTGGCCTAGAAATATTTTTTCTTGTGATGGCATGAGAAATATTTGTCATTCAGTTTGTTTCACTCGTCTAATCGCTGTCCAGTGAAATCCAGGCCATTACTAAAGGGTGATGACAGCGTCCTGTGAGAACCAGTGACTGGCCCGCTGTGAGCCAGCCCCCAACATCCAGGGAGAGACTATGATGTTGGGACTACCTGGAGGTAGTGGGCACCTGAGCCCTTATACTGTCTTTCCCCTAAGTGCCTAGGTTAGAGAGGCCTCCAGATTTCTCTGGCATCATTTTGACCAACATACAGTGCAATAAAGCTTATCTCCAAACCCAAAACCAGGACTTGGGGCACAGGTCTCTACTGTAGGAACTGGCTTCCTGCTCCTCTGACTCCGCAGTCTGGAGGGGGGCATCCCTCCCTTCCTAAGGACCTTCTCACTCCATCTCTCTTAGTGTGTCTTCTTGGTATCCACCGCAGGAGACAATCACTCTGGGCTGTGCAGGGAATGGCTTCTAGAAAGAGAAAATAATTGTCTGAGTCCTTGTCTGGCAGCTCCTGGGTGAGACACATGACGTTGTTGCCCTGGCACCTGTCAAGTACTGGCCCCTCAGCAAATGTTTGTTGGAGAATCAAGGCAAATGAGCAGCACCCGGCACAGTAAGAGAGTGGCCTTTCCAGGTGGAAACACACCAGCTCCATTTGGCTCACAAAGATGGTCTTCTCCAAAGATCAACAAACTCTATCCTGTCTCCTTGGTTCCCAGAGGGCCCCTTGTAGGAGAGGCTGGGTGCGAGGCTGTGCCATGTGATGGAGGCTGATAGGGGTGCAGCAGTAGCAGGTGACAGGGCTGCACTCACCCGCATTTGCATCCAGGCCCCCCAGGCCACACTGCACCCAGTGTCAATGCCAGCTGGCAGAGCCCCTGTTTGCCACTAGATCTCAGCCCCAGGTCCTCTGTTTGGGACACAAGCCCCTTGCTCTAACTGCTTCTTATGGACCCCAGTTTGGGTCCCCACCCCGAGTCTGCCACAGCATCCTCTCCTGACCCTTTGTCCCCGTGCTCATTTGGGTGCACCTTCCCCGCAGCTCAATGCCATGGGAAGACTCTCTTTTTCCTCCCCTAGCCCCAGTTCCTAAAGGTGACCCCGCCAAAGGGCCTTACCCTGACATAAGCCAGGGGTGAAGATCAAGAAACGGAGCCCATCATGATCGTGCCCCGGGCGGGGCTCCAGGTGCCCGAAAACTGAGGACCCTTTTCCAAAAAACTTGCCTGAGTACCACTGAAGGACCTTTCCCTTTGTTAATGATAATAAGCCCATTGATTTCATGAGGAATCATAGCTGTTTCTGAAACAGGCTACCCCACATTGCTGATTCAGTGCTAAAGGCCTTGGATCAGGCCCTTTTTGGGATTTGACGAATGGTGTTATCTGGGAGACATTTTGCGAGTCTCACATCCTCTGGGCTCCCCCCCTTGTCCTCTGTCACCCTCTTGTTTATGCCAGTTCTTGGTCCCCAAGGGAGGAGGGAGCTTGAGGGCAGGAAGAAGATCCCTTTTTTTCTAGACAGCAGAGACCTCTCTGAGCAGGGCAGTGTGTGCATCGTCCTGCTGACGCATCAGGACCAAAAAAATCACTTCCTTTGGGACGGGTTTTTTGGACTGGTTTTGGCTCCTTGGAGATCTAGGATGTTAAAGAGATATAAACACAGATGAAATTGGCATGGAGGTCTCTGCTCAGTCATGCATTCAGGAGGGGATTTTGCTCAGCAGCATTGGGGGACAAAAAATGAAGCATTGGGGTGTCAACCTAGGTGTCCAAGGCCTGAGCATCTGTGAGCAGCAAGGTTCCACCTGGGCCTCAAACCTTCATTTTTCAAAGGGAAATTGACACTTCATGAAGGGTCAAGGGGGAAACAGGTTAGACTAAAAAACCTGGACCTGATAGAGGCCTCACTGGGAGTTTTTATCAGAAAGCTCAGACTTTCAATGAAGACAAGAGAAAACTCTTTACAGCCCCCTCTTCCCCCCTTACCTCCCTCCCTGGAGTCAGATCTGTTTTTGCCATTATCAGAAAACATGCCACACACACCCCTGAAGGTGACATTTATCCTCAGTGTCCCTCAGGTACCAATACCAGACCAGACATCATACAGTGAGCTGCTGTGGGGCAAAGGTGGTGGTTGCTCATTTTGCCCCCTTTTTGTCCATCATAGACATGCAGATTCTGGTGATTTAGTGATGACTGATGAAAGAGTGACGAAGGTACCAGAGATGGGCAGGGATCCATACTGTTTTCAAAGGCACAATTGCCCGGAAGTTAGCATCCTCCAGGCCCGGGCCCCTTCCTTGCATCAGTGTCCCTGCAGACCCTCTTCTGCCCCCAACTGCAGACACTCCTGAGTTGTGTTCACTTGAATCCTTCAGAAACTTGACTGCTCTGGGAAGTCCTAGTCTCAGGGGGGTGTGGAGTCCCTTCTCCCCCGGGCTGGGACAACCCATAGACCACCTCCCTGTGAGATGAAAGCATGAGGCAGGTGGGGGTATTTATGCCTGGGGATGGGAGGACAGAGTGTGTGCCTTGTTTGCTGGTGTGAAACACCCCAGAGTGATGGGAGCCTGTCCCAGAAGGTGGGGTTGTGGGCGAGAACACATTGGCCAGGATCTCAGGGGTTGGTGAAAACCTGCTTTCTATGCTATGCAGGCAGAGATCACTCCTCCCTTCTATTGCACCAGTTTGCAGAGAAGCAGCAGTGGGATCTTGGCCAGCAATGGGACGAGTGGAAGTAACAATGAGAAAGAATGGCTGTGAACCAGATCCTATGTGGGCGATGGCGGGCAATGTGGGCCCTTGGGGGCTCCACTTGTGAGACAATCATGTGGGCTGGGTCTTCTCCTGTGCAGAACTCCTCAGGCTATAAGTGGGGCTCCTACCTATGGACCAGCAATAGGTCCTTATGGCATCCTGGAGAGACAAATGTATGCAAATGGATTCTTTCTCCTACGGAAAAATCTCAGAACTCAGATCCTGGTCAGTGGGACAATGATGGGCCCTCAAAAGGTTTACACCTATAAAAGGAACATGTTACTAAGGGTCCTGGAGTTGCCTTGGAGGATCTCACTCCAAGGGCACCCCACTACCTTTTCCACGTTGGCCTTCCCAGTCTACTCAGGACAACTTCTCCTCATTTTGTTGTGTTGATTTTTGTGGTATTTGTGTTTTTGTGTTGACTTTAGCTCATTGTGTTGATTTTATGTTGCTCCTCATAGGACCATATTGGTTCTAGGAGGCTCATGACTGGTACCCACAGAGAGCCACTGTGAAGACCTGGGCCAAGGGAACCCCACACTCTGGCCCTGCTCAGAGGCTCTCGCTGAGCCCTGGTCAAGGAAGTTCAGTCCTTAAGGGGTTATAGCCAGCCCTAACTGCCTTGCCTTGGTGAGAGCACTGGGGTTTTGTGAAGACCACAACATTCTGTGACACACAGGGGGAGAGAGAGGGCTTTCAGTGGCCCCCGAGAAGAAGTGGGGAGTGCAAGAGAAGAGGTAGGAGGACCCTGATCCCCTAGTTAGCTTTCTTCCCTACTTTCTGGTCTTAACTTGGGTTAAAGACACTCCTGATGTTCCATCTCACATCTGTGGTGCGGAGTAAGTGGGTACTTGAGCACGTGGGACAGAGGCTATAGAAAGCCCCAGAACAGGCTGGGGTCCACATGGGGGCTTAAAGAAGGGGGCTCTGTTCTCTTGTTGTTCATAACCAAGGATGGTGTGCTGCGTACATGGGCCTGCGTGCCCAGCTCTTCCCACATCAACAGCTCTGCATGGAGAGCTCGTGCTCAGGAACAGGGCTGCTTGAAAGGAGGGGCCAGAGGCTAGGGTGACCCCGTGCTGGGCCTGGACCGCAGGTGGCTCTGCGCTCTCTTGTCAATGGGCTGTGGATGGGTGATTCTCAGGTGGCAAGTCTCGCAGTACAAAATGTGGACGTTCAGTCTCGGGCCCCTGGGAAGATGTGCAGGGGGGCAGAGAAGGCAGATGCACATGGGGCCCGTCACACAAGGGGAACCCTCCCCAGCTGAGACTGGACAGGGCGGGTAGCATTAGGAAACAGGTGTCCCTCCTCTCAGAGAAACCTCACTCCAGGCTGACAGACTCTGTCACCCAGTAGGGGGTTTCCCCAGGGTAAGTGACCTGGATGCTGTAGAGCTGGGAAAAGCAGCCCCTGGGAGCAGCCCTTTGTTCTCAGTTTCCTCTTCCTGAGCTGAGCCCCGCCCTCCCCCCAGCCCTGCCCGTTCCCCCGGAACAGAGGGCAGAGTCCCCCTGCACAGGTCAGAAGCCGGTTTGCAGAGAGGGGCAGTGGAGGAGCATGAGAAAGGAGGAGAGGCAGAAGGGAGGCTGATGACCTCTGCCAAGTGACCGCAGTGTTCCCCAAACAGACTTGGGAGGCCCGGGGCTGTGATGATCATGAGTGGATTCAGAGCCCTGCCTGTGCTGCAACCCAATGCGGTGAAGACACACCCCGTGATCATGGCCACAGCTGTTCCCCCCCTCCAGACTCCTGGGTTGGGACCCAGATTTGGAGGGCCCTAAGGGTCTCAGAGGGCCTGGGATCTGTTCCTAGTACACAATATCCCATTCTTACACTCACTCTGGATGGAATCCAGGCTGGAGCTTGAGCTCCCCACCACAAGCCTGGTAGGGAGGTGGCATGGGTGTCCACGGTGGGCAGAACACCATTTCTAGAATTGCTTAGAGCTTGAATTGGTATATTTCAAGTGCCTTCAATGACACTTAGTTCACGAAGAGGGTAGAGTTTCGCAAGGCCTTGACAGATGCCCCAGGTGTCTTGTAAAAGCACTAGCCTGAATTTCACAAAGCGAATGGGTGAAAAAACTTTTCAACAATGGGATATGGCTGAGAGGTATTGTTCAAGGGGCCTGTACGCACAGGGTTTGCTGGCTCTTTTGTGAGGATATTGTTCCTCTCTATTGATTTTCAGGGTGTCTTCCCGCAGAGCAGGTATTCTAGACATATTTGGATGGAGGCTGCACTCCACCCACCCTGTCACTTACACAATCCTTGCTGGTAACTTTCAAGGATCGCTTGCTGTAGGTCTTGCCCAGGTCCAGAGAGTAATCAACAACAATCACTCTAAAAGAACAGAAAGGGCAGATGGTAACCAAGAGACAGGGGTACTACAGTTTTTACACTTGGTCAGTC